>CM044565.2:11093041-11150541 GCA_024416835.2 Perccottus glenii | reverse complement strand
ATCAAATTTAAGAGTTTTAATGCGTACAGCTCAAATAACCTTTTCTAACTTTCTTCCAATCTGAGCATTCGGGATCCAAGAAAACTTTATTAGCCCCAAAGGCAACAGAAGGCGTCTGCTAATACACAGGAAGAAAGACGAGGCGAGTGTCTGCTTCTGAAGTGTTTTTTATTAAGAGCTCATTGTGTGTATGGATCTGTCTTAAATTCCAGCTCATCATGGTTTTATGTGCATATAAAATCTGTATTCCTGTGGATGTTTGTGTTTTATTGATTTTTTGCTCGGCTGTGTGCAGGGATCTCATTTGAGTTTCCAAAACGTTTAATATCATGAAAATTACAGCTGGATTCCCCAGACAGCAGCCTGAGAGAGACATTTATTCTCAAGCCAAACCAGGGTCTTGAAAACAAACAGTGGAGTCCTTTTTGTGTTTCCTTTTAACAGTTATGTTTTAAAAATTTAGCTTGCAGAAATTTGCAAAAACTGCAAATTCCACTTACAGCTCTGGAAAAAATTAATAGACCACTTCAAAATGATCAGTTTCTCTGGTTTACTATTTATAAGTATGTGTTTGGGTAAAATTAACATTTTTGTTTTTTTCTATAAACTACCGACAACATTTTTCCCAAATTCCAAATAAAAATATTGTAATTTAGAGCATTTATTTGCAAGAGGATAGTGATAACCACAGAAGTGTTTTTTTTTATACTTTTCTTTATTAAATCAGCCTTTGTTGGGATTCAACAGACATTGGAATGGAATGGTTTCCATACTTGTAGAGATGCTGATTCCTAGAAAAAAATTGCAGTGGTCTCTTAATTTTTTCCAGAGCTGTGTACTAGATTTTTTTTTGCAAATGGATACTGACTGACTGATTCCATCAGAAAACCTAGGAACCTAGGAACCTTTCCTGCTTCTCTTTTATTTAAAAAATTTAACCGGACAAATTTTTCTTCCACATAAGACTAATACATTACACCGAACTGAAGTTCAGAGCTTAGCTTTAGCTGCGACTTTAGCGTCAGAATAGCAGTTATCTCCGCCTCGTTAAACATCTACTGATTTTGCAAACATGTGATTGACCAAGATTTGCCGGTCCTGATCTATTAAAATCACTTTTAATAAAAGATATGGCATCTTAAAGTCTGTTTTGTTTTTTATTTTTACAATATATTATTTGGAGTTTAAACCAGTTTCCCCTACTAGAAAAATAAAATAAAATTTAGGCACAGTCTGTTTTAGGGCTGCAACAACTAATTGGATTAATCGATTATAATTGATTATTGAAATAATCGTCAACTAATTTAATAATCAATTAATCACTATCTGGGGTGTTCATAGACTCTGAAACCTGCCAAGTGCTGAGAGAAGAGGGTTTTATTATAAAGACAGAGCAATAAATCCACAGAAACAGTAAAAGAAGTACATTTTGTGTTTTTGATGAAAATACATTCTGTTTAATGCTCTATCCACAAGTCCTGTGGCACACTTGAATAAATAAATAAATAAAATAAATAAAACTTGTCTTTGTTGTTTCACCAGGTCACTATCCGATTTATTAATTGATTAATTGAATAATCATCAGGTGAATCGGTTATAGAAGTAATAGTTATTTGCAGCCCTAGTCTGTAATAATACCACATTGAAGACCCACACATACACAGGTGTATGTTTTTAGAACCTGTGCTTCTTCATTAAAGACTATTAAAATGGGATCTGACTGACTGAAGCCACAAAACCTACATTATTGTAAATGCATGACACCAATATACAAATGTGCTAGTGACAGACACATATGGCTTTGTTATGCAAAAATATATTAATGGCTATATCTTGTTAGTAGTATTGTTCATTCATTCATTCATTTTCTACCGCTTTGTTCCGTTAGGGGTCGCGGGTGACTGGAGCCTATCCCAGCAGCTTTGGGCCTGAGGCGGGGTACACCCTGGACAGTGGCCAGTTAGTCGCAGGGATGACATTTAGAGACAGACAGTGACAAACAACCATTCACTCTCACATTCATTCACTATGGACACTTTAGAGTTGCCAATTAACCTGTACATGCATGTCTTTGAACGGTGGGAGGAAGCCGGAGTACCCGGAGAGAACCCACAGTAACACGTGGAGGACATGCAGACTCCTCACAGAAAGACCGGAGTCGGCCAAGAACTCACGACCTTCTTGCTGTGAGGCAGGAGTGCTAACCACTCTGCCACGTGCACCCCTGGTAGTATTGTCCCAGATGCTAATGGTTAATGGCTAAGCAGCTAACAAACCTGAGTAGAACTGAAGCCATAGCCAGAATACTAGTACAAGGTTTTTCTTCTTTTTATAGAAGGTCCTGTCTGACTGGTGAGTTGGATCTATGATGGTTGTGGGAAGTGGACGGTGCCAAATACTAGGGATGTCCCGATCTGATCACATGATCGGAAATCGGGCCCGATCACGTGATTTCAGACTCGATCGGAATCGGACGTTACCTCTCGATCAGGACTCGATGAGAATATACATATATATCCGAGTTGGATATATATGTATATTCTCATTATTTTTTTTAATACATCAATAGTTATGCGGTGGCACAGAGTTAGACCCTTTTGACTTCACACAGAAACAGCAACGCGTGCGGCATGACATCACTTTTTTTTGCAGAGACGCTATTGGTTTTAATGCCGGCAAAGTAGAACACAGAAGCAGTTTGAAGCGGAAAGCGGTCTGGAGGCATTATAAAGTTGATGACAACAACATTGTCAACTGTGAGATATGCAAACTTGGGATTGCAAGACGTGGAAAGGAAAGGGCTACATTTAACACAACAAACCTGATACGGCACCTCAAGAACAAGCACCCGACACAATACAGCGAGTTTACCCAGGCAACCCATCCGAAGACGGGCTGGGTTGAGCCTAACTGGGGAATTGACAAGCAAAGGGTCCACGTAATTTTGCGTGACAATGCGGCAAATATGAAGAAAGCTATGAGGGATAAGGTAGAGATGTTAGTTTTTATTCCTTCTGTGAAACTACTGTGATACAGTAAAAGTTAGGATTGCAATTCCTAAAAGCACATTACTGGTTTGCAAACACTGTGGCACTTTTATTTTTTGTATTTGTTTACATGCCTGCCGGGTATTTTAAGTTGAGGTGCTATTTGTTTTTATATTAGACTTTTTTTTATATTTACTGTTGCACTAAAATCCAAAAGGGAAGAATTTATGTTATTTATTACTTGATTGTTCAAGCTACCTCACAGAAGTGCACTGTTTATTAACAGAAATGTTGAATGTATGTTGAATGTTTTTATGTATTTTAGAAGTATCGGATCGGGACTCGGTATCGGCAGATACTCAAAATCAAATGACTCGGACTCGGACTCGAGGGAAAATAACCTAATCGGGACATCCCTACCAAATACCATCGAGATGCAGTTTCTATAGGTATGGAGTTATCAGTCTGCCCCACTGCAAGCTCCCAAATCAAACTCTATCTCAAAACAATTTTACTATAATGAGCACAAGTGGCAGGAATGTTCAGAAACAATCGCCAAAGCAATTAGGTACCAACGGTCGGAGTATCATTTTCGATAATAATGAGATGCATCAATAGATATGCAAGAGTCTGGATATTGTACAGGGAAAAGCGTCAAGTTTCAAATTGCTATGTGGTACGTTTCCTTTGGAGCCGTACAAGTCAGGTTGCTACAGCATGCTTTTGGAGCTGTTAGTAGATCAAGCTAAACACTGCATTGTTTAAGAGAGAAGAGAGAAACACAAAACAACAGCCTTTTCTCAAATTAAGCATGCCTTGTTCTTGAGACAATGGGACAGTAATGGTTATAATCCTTGCAGAAAGATTTCCCAAATGTTCTTACAATAAACACAACATTCATTAGCAGCAGCTGTTACTGGTATTCTTTTGTCTCTTGCTTGAATTACAACATGAGCATTACTCGTGATATGAAGTAGTGAGTTAAATGTAGGAAACTGGTGCAGCTCTGAATATAAGGTCTACAAACAAATTAAAAACATTAATAATTGTATTTGTATGCCGCTGTTAGAGTAAGAACATAGTAAAGTCAAGCATCATGTGACTTCTCACCTGTCCCCATCAGCCTGTTTGACACTTATTGCAAAGGTATTAAACACACAAGTGTAAAGCCCCTCTCAGAGCACATTATGTCTGCATGCACGGGCCAGGTGTGAGACAGCTCCTGAAGAGACACACCAGGCCATTGGGAGCAGACGGAGCCCCCAACACTGAGACTTAATTAAAGACTCGACAGGTGAGGGCCATCCAGGAGGCAGGCACACACACACACACACACACACACACACACACACACACACACACACACACACACACACACACACACACACACACACACACACACACACACACACACACATCCATGTCTATGTCTTCACCTATGTCGTCAACACTTCCATGGCATCTATACCTTTGTGGAAATATAATGTTTAGAGAAAAAGAGACCTGAAGATTTATATTCAAAAGCTCTTAATTCGACATGTGCTCTCGTGCAGGATATCAATACTGTATCAAAACTGTCGTCTACCAAAATGCCCAGCATTAAACTCAAACCTAATTTTACTTGCAAAATTAAAGTAATGCATTAATACAGTCAATCAAATGAATGTGTGTTCATTGTCAAGAACCACAAATGCATAGGGAGATTAATATTAATACATTCTGTGAGAGATTTCCACCAATAGCTCAACTTAGTCAGCCTTGTGCCCTATTTATGTTCCACCAGCGACACTGCAAATAATCAATCCACTGTCCTCTTATATGTTGCGTACCACTATTGTAATAATGTTCTCCAAGTAATCCAGGAAAGAGACACTATACTTCATTAACAATATTCACAATTCACATATTACATTGAGTGAATGTTCATACATACTTTTTTTTTCTGTGCTTCATCCCCAACTTTATTTATACAGTTGCATCTATATTTTTTCCAGTAGTGTGAAGGAAAATTGCACTTTATGGTTTAGAGGGGAAAGGTTATAAGAATAAATACAATTGCTTTAATGTTTGAGCAAGAACAACAACGGGCGAGTAAAAACAGCGTGGTATAGTATAGAAAAAGTCTGAACAATTTGATAAAGCGGCAACTTGTGTAATAATAGTTTTAAACCCAAACACACAGTACAGTTACTTTTCGAGACCAGGGGAAAACTAAAAACATAAAACTCTCAGATAGTGCACTGTTATCTTGCACATCTCCCCAGCCGTCTCTGTCTATTCCTTATTCCTTTTGCTTCGGCTCTCCAACCACCTCCCTATCTTATTTTATCTCTGCCCCCTTATCCCCCCACTACCAGGGCTGCCTTTAAACCACCTCCCCTCCCTCCTGCTTCTCGCTCCCCTCTGGCCTTTTCCGCTAGTCTCCGCCGGTTTCCACCTCTCCGCTTGCCTCTCCCTCTGTTCTCGACGCTGCAGTAAAGGTCAGGTTAGCTCCATGAATAAGCCATAGATTTATGATGCTGCCATCTCCCAGGAATCACTATGACCAGGGCCAAACAAAAACAACACAGCAATAGAGCGCAATAGATGGCCCGGGTCCTATTCAGTGAACACAGGGGTTATTAATGAGGGCGCGGGCTGCTGCACCACAGGTACTAGCCT
This sequence comes from Perccottus glenii, assembly GCA_024416835.2. Classification (NCBI taxonomy): domain Eukaryota; kingdom Metazoa; phylum Chordata; class Actinopteri; order Gobiiformes; family Odontobutidae; genus Perccottus; species Perccottus glenii. Next base: position 11,144,893 of record CM044565.2, on the reverse strand, counting down.
AACTCAAACTTACAGATGTACAGTAGAGCACTAGTATGTATTTCACAGTGGTATAACCTGCTCTTTACGCCTCCACACACTGGCTGGTAAATGTTATAATGGATATTGCGGCAAAAATACAGCAATATAAACATTTAAGGCACATACAACACTAACCACAGAGTCCATGTTATTCAGCGGATGATCCTGTTATAGTCTAAAGAGATGAACATGAGTTGCCCAAATCCAGACGAGGGGCCAGACTGATTTCCTGCAGAAAGGCTCCAATATTCTGCCTACTTTAAAGGATCAAGTAATTTTTTTTTAATAAGGCACAGATTAGATTGTTGAGCTACACATTTACAATTGATGAGTGCCACAAAACAGATAACCACTATCTTCTTTGTTATTGTACTTGCAGCATGTAATTATTATTCATTACACTGCAGGATATAGGACATATTAGTGTCTGATTATATTTAAATACAGATCTGGAAAGAATTAAGAGACAACTGCAAAATTATCAGTTTCTCTGGTTTTACTATTTATAGGTATGTGTTTGGGTAAAAATAACATTTTTGTTTTATTCTATAAACTACTGACAACATTTTTCACAAATTCCAAATAAAAATATTGTAATTTAGAGCATTTATTTGCAAGAGGATAGTGATGACCACAGAAGTGTTTTTTTATACTTTTCCTTATTAAATAAGATTTGGTTCAGGTGATCACATCAGATGTTCATGATAAATATAAAGGGAGGTGAAGATTTCTCAGAAGCTCTCCCAGACATTTCAGACGGACTAAGCCTCCATCCGCAGCCAGCCTCATTACCCTCGTCCTCACTGTTTCCAAGGCCTGCCCATGGAGCCTCTTCCCTGTGCCTCCCTCTGCGGATGTTTCACTCTCGAAAGTGTTGGGTCACAACGGGGTCAACCTCCAGTCAACAGTATGGATTAAAATTTCAAGAATGCCCTGATGCATATTTCATTGTTCCATGCCCTCCATCCATCACACCATATCCTTCAGGCTGGTTCCGTCCTCTCACTGCCCCTGCCGCTGGTCATCTCTTCTAACATCTGCCCCAGCCCAGATGTTAATGCACTAATGAGTGTCCGGTTAGTGACGTATGGACAGCATTAAGGTTCAAAAATGCCCATATATCCTAGACCCAGCTCTTACTTTTAATATTAAATGAAGCTCCATTTCCACCAGGCCTTAACTCAATGTACTGCATCATAATTTAGCTTCTGTTACCAAGACGCCTAGAGATTAGTCTGTCTTTCTGTTATGTGTTTTTTTTATAGCATTTACCTCAATATGTTTTTTGGCAGTTTGTTGGTTGTACCAGTGTATTCATATAAGCAGTACACTGGTCTGAACCACGGGATAACTGTGAACACCAAGGATAAGATTTTAGAGGATGAGACAGGAGGGTCAAGGTTGTGTGAGAAGGTGCGTTCAAGATGAGCCAGGCCTGCGCAAATTTGATCACCACCGATCTGACGTAACCTATATGAGTGAGTGCATGATGGTAAATGGTGTTCTGTCATCACGGGTAGTGGCCCCTGATTGGGCCCAAGTTATGTTTTGATCATGATTTCAGTGAGACCAAGCTGAGTTGGGATCGTAAAGTGTCCAACAGGCTTTTTTTCCCCTGAAGCCACATGCTCTCATATCCAACCCAGAGTAGGTGACACCCACTTAGAGAATACACTTGGTGTTGGGTCGTTCTGTCAAGATGTGGCTCACTTAGCTAACCACAGATGTTTAAATTTTAATGGACGTATTCACTTGAAGCAGCAGATGTGGCAGTTTTTAGTTGGAAACAATAGCTACAGTCTTTATTGTATCTGTATTTCTATTCAGCACAGCTACAGCACAGTGTTGTAGTCGAGTCACCAATTTTAGAGTCCAAGTCACTTCCAAGTCCTCAGTGTCCGAGTCCAAGTCCAAGTCACCAAAGACAAGTCCTAGTCGAGTCCGAGTTGAGTCATCATCACTTAAAGTACAAGTCCGAGTCCAAGTCCGAGTTATCCCAAAAATTAAAAGTTGAGTCCGAGTCGAGTCATCAACTGCAAGTCCGAGTCGCTAAATAAAGGTCCAAGTCGAGTCCAAGTCGAGTTTTGTATAATCCTATTACATTAAACATATTTAATGGAATTTTGAATGTGTCATATCAATTAAAGATGTAGCCTATATAGTCCTATATTTTTTTAAATGTATTTAGGGTCTACTTCTGGGAGAATAAATTAAATTGCTATAACCTCATGCAACAGCCAGCAATTGTGTGGTGTTGTCACTGAGCGTAACTTGCAAGTCCATTGTGCTCAAATTCGAGTCTAAGTCCGAGTCATCAATTCCCAAGTTTGAGTCGAGTCACAAGTCCTTGTGTCTGAGAATAAACTAGTCCAAGTTCGAGTCCGAGCCATAAAAAAGGCAAGTCAGAGTCCAAGTCAAGTTTTAGAGGCTTACCCTCGAGTCAAGTCACAAGTCACAAAAATGAACCTGAAGATTTGACTTGAGTCCGAGTCCAGGACTTGAGTACTCCATCTCTGGATCAAACAAACTGAGGCAGAGCCAGACTAAATGCATTCATACAACACTGTGATATACTGTGTTGTAAAAGACAGAACAATAAATCCAGAACACAGCAGAAGCAAGGAAAATGTTTTCAAATGAGATGAGGAAATAACAAGAGTCTGCTTTGAATAAAAGAAAACAGTATGTAAAGACTAGAACGGCTGATTTGAAAAGTGTCACAACAGGTAAGGTTTGTTGTCAGAGATTCACTTTCTCAAATTTTTGTAAATTACTTTAATCAATCTATCAAACAGTGCTATAATGATATTTGTTCTGCTTGGTCTCATATGATGTTGTGTCATTGTCTGTGGGTGGAGATGAGGCTGTGAAGAAGAATTTCCCCAAGGGGACGATAAAGTCTAAAGTCTAAAAAGTCAAATGCACAAAGAGAAGAGAGAATTCTGTCACGCTGCATCATACAAGGTTCAACTCTGTTTTCCCACTTCCTGAAAGGAGCCTTTATCTGAAGCGTTCATTTCCAAAGGATTACATTTCCCATGCTTTTAATTTCAATCCTCTAAATCCCACTATCCTCTTGTCTAACTCCCTGTCTCGCTGGGGGAATTTCTCGCTGCATAGACCACAGTGTCTGCCTACCTGAGCCGTTTTAGTATTCGCACAGCTGAACTCTGACTGACCTGACAACACGGTGGTTTAACCCAACGCTCACCCCACAGCCACTCGTCTCATCACCCTCTCAGCTCCGGAGTAGGTTAACCTAACCGCACACGCACATACAGCTCATTCATTCCAGCACCAATCCCATACGGATTGGCAGAGTGAGTGAAATGCCTCGCACTAAATAAAGATCTCATCCATTTTTAATCACAGACCAAGGCAGTGAGAAAAGGAAGTGGGGTATGGCTTTAAAAAACAGATATGAGAAAGGATGAGGCCTAACTGTCGTCTCGGAGGCAAGAGACGGTATTGTGAACAACTTCAGTCAATATATGTTGTTGAATATGCTTTTTAATAAACAGAGGTACTTATTTATGTGTGGCTGTCCAGCTTCTATGCATTGTTTCTTCTACAACAAGGAGGCTTTGACATGCTGTGAGTACGGTGGCCTAGAAAGCTCACTACATTGCAAGTGAAGAAAACAAATGCAAAGAGACACACCTTCTCATTCTAAGGTTTAACTTTTTATAAATTAATTCCTGTAATAATGAATAAGTATGAATCAACATTGTAGATTATTATTGAAGAAATCAGAAATGTGAAAGAACACACAGAATATTTGAGATTATTGGAAGTAGCCACCTTTGGCTTTGATGAAAGCTTTGCACACTTTTGGTGTTCTCAGTCAGCTTCATGAGGTTGTCCCCTGGAATTGTTTCCAATTAACAAGTACGCCTTGTCAAGAGTTAACTGGTGGAATTTCTTGCCTTCCTAATGTGTTTGAAACCCTCAGTTGTGTTGTGCAGACTAAGTAAAGAGAAACAACAGCCCATCATTACTAAGACATGAAGGTCAGTCAATCTGAAAGATTTCAAGAACTTTGAATGTATCTTCTAGTGCAGTCACAAAAACCATCAAACGCTTTGATGAAACTGGCTCTCAGGAGGACCGCCCCAGGAAAGAAAGACCATGTTAACTCTGCTGCAGAAGATAGGTTCATCAGTTATGGGCCTCAGAAATGAACAGCACCTCAGACTAGAGCCCACTGAAGTGCTTCACAGAGTTCAAGTCGCAGACACATCTCAACATCAACTGTTCCGAGGAGACCGTGTGAATCAGACCTTCGTGGTTGAATAGCTGCAAAGAAACCACTATTGAAGAAGACCAACAAGAAAAAGAGAATTGTTTAAGCCAAGAAACACATGGAATGGACATTAGACCAGTGGATATCTGTTTTCCTGAAAATCTGATTTTTGAGCTGTTTAAGGATGAGTTGAAGTTAAGACAAAACATCCAATAAGTGCTCAGCACCTCTGGGAACGCCTAAGACTGTTAGAAACTTAACTTAAGACAGAATGAGAACGCCAAAAGTGTGCATAGCTGTCATCAAAGCCAAAGGTGACGCAGAATCTAAAATACTAAACACATTCTGGTTTGTTGAACACTTTTCGTTTACTACATACTTCCATATGTGTTCCTTCTTCATGTTTCTGTTTTTGCAGCGACATAGACTTTTTGCTTTGACAGAATACAGAGTATAGCGTGACTTACCCACAAACACTAATTAGATAACACTAGAATAAAATGTGCTCAGTATAATAACTGTTATCATTGAAAAAAAACATGCTTTAAAGCTATCACTAAAGAGCCAGCTATACACTGTTAGCTGTCCATCACTTGGGGTAATGGAAAAGACAGTAAACATCTTGGTTGGATCTTAATGGGAGTGAAAAAATCTTTAAATAATGACATTGTGAAAAAGAGTTGTTACTAGCCAGGCTTCAATGTCTAATCCTACTCCTGTCGATGAGTTTAAAAGTTTGGAATTGTTTCCATGGTGAGCTGATTGGTTAGCAGGAAACTCAGTAACAACACACATGCATTTCTAAGCATCACAGTAACACATGCAGTCCAAGCTGTGAGGTCATCTATGGGCCACACCGTCACACATTTAATTCTTTGTGGGGAAGGTTGAAATCTCTTTAATAAAATCATCCATCCGTCAGTCCTTATCTAAGAATGTTACGATCAGCCAATGACATTTTCAACTGTCTGATACTTATCTGTTCAACATGCCATCATCTATATTAATCATTTCTGCTACAGCTACCTTTCTCTCATGTTGTTGGAATCTTAAAAATTCGGATCAGTTGAGTCAACGTTTTTTGAGATCTACAACAATATGTTCATCCAAATTGGTTTCCTTGACGTTAATGAAAAAGAACACACTCAAACTGAGGTCTCACTAACCAATTCCCTTCCAGTCCTGACTCTGTAGTCGGGAAATCTCACCCAATTTGTTGTGATAAAACATTAGCAAACAAACATGGCAGACTGTAGTGAACTTGACTTTTTATAAAGTGACGCTCTGAATGACGTTGCAGAGACTTCACTATGACCCCAAGTCAAAAATGAACGTTCCGTGTTGAAGTATGTGAGAACATATGCACTGTTTTTCTAACAAAATCCTCACACTTATTATATTCCCAAAAGAACCAAGAAACTCCTTGTGCTTTTTTCAACCATGCAGAAATGTTCCTTCTAGAAAACGTAACCAGCATGAGGTAACTCAGTACAACATCAATTACAGCATTTTAATTTGATAAGATCTGAGTTTATTCTAAAACCCAATAAACTGTTTGGCGCTAGAAAACATTTAAAATCATCTACTTGCATATTGGACACATGTTAAGTGTTTGGGCGCTGAGGAGAAATGACTGGATTTAGCGGGACGTCACACACATTGGGGTCTTTACACATAACAGATTGACTGTTATCTGTTGTGTGAAACCAGAATGTGATAAGACAGACTGAACATGACATGCAACCTCCAAAGTCTACTGGGAACATGGCTGGATGTTACAAGAAACGTATAGACACTTCAAATGGCTCAAAGACATTACCATGTTCCTTTGGTGCTATAGTTCAAAACCACACAATAATCTTTACATGCTGTAAAATAAAGTGACATTTTACACTCAAAAAAACATTTTGTCTCCTGGGACAAATACTTAACCCTGCTGTATTGATTGTCTTGCTGGTGAAGGTGAACTGCAAATAAAACTCTGATAAAGTGTGAATAAACTACAGACAAGCAGTTTGCACGGCAGAAGCTACGTGAGGTGCATGAATAAGTTGCATTTTGTCACATTCGAAAATGACAATCACAATGACTCACTGATCATTGAAGAGCATCCTTTGTGTCAGTCCCAGGAGAGGTGCACTGTCAGGGCACAGCAATAAAATGCAGCGTGACAGTGAGGTGTTACAGGCGTCTGAGCTGACGCTATCTGCAGCTGTGTGTGACAACAGTGTGTAAAGTGTAAAGTGTGTGTGTGTGCATGTTGTTGAGGTGCTACTGAAAGCATTACACGGATGATCGCTCTGTTACCTCCCAGCAGGGCTTTTAAACATCTTAAAGAGTCCGTCGCTGCACATAATAAACACACAAACACTGAATGAGCTTCTGAATGGGATGTTGTGTCAATGTCCTCTTCACAGAATCTCATTTGGATTAGTGTCTCCACGATCGTCGGTTTGTCCTTCAGTATTATAAACCCCTCGAACAGTGGTCAGTCTGGACCCTAGCGTAAAGCTGACAAGCGTTGACTCACTCTGCCTTTGTTAAAATATTCAACTCAGCAGAGTATAAGAAACTCATTTTCAAAATAGCCCAAAGGAGTCCTGCTGAGATCAGTAGATTATTTAAAACGTGGCGGTTCTTTTAGTCAGTGTAGCTTTATCAGCTTCAAGGGCAAATCTGACATGACTCTTGTGTTTGTAAAGCAGGATGTACAAAATTAGAACAAATACTAAATGAATGATGACGAGTTACACCATCAACCTGAGATAATATTACAAACATACACAATACATATTTTATTTATTGGCATTTCTTTCTGACTTTTGGAATCAGAAAACAGGAATGATGAGGAAAAGGAAATATAATCTTGCTACGGTTAACGTCAACACAAGTGAGGCAATCAAAAAGATAGACCCCTGCTGAGTCTTTTCCCTTTTATACCCTATTATTTGGTTCTACCCACTCACTGCAGTGACAGCAGCGACAGCACTCAGTCTGTCCATCGCCATTTGCCAAATGTATCTTGTGTGGAATTTGTGATTTTTCTTTTGGCCAGTACTTTTATGGCTCAGTGGTAGAGCTGTCATCCTATAACTGGAAGGTTGGTGGTTCGATTCCTGCTCTCCACTGGTATAGGAATGTTTAATTCCTATGCACAAATTGGCTGTTACGTCTCTGGACAGCTGTGGCTACAAAAAAAGAGTAGCTTACCACCAGTGTGTGACTGTGGAGTGAATGAATAATGGACTAAGTAAATTGTCTATTAAAGACACTATATAAGTACTATCCATTATTATTTGATAAATAATGTAATAATATACTGTATGTCACATGTAGATATTGAGATGGTGTATCAAAAATGAGTAGACTTAAAAAGGACAAAGTTCTGACAAAATAAAGTTTGAATAAGTAATTCATCTGTCCATGATGATTCTTTGTGGTCGGTGCCTACTGAGAGCTGTATAGTCACACTCATTTGTAACCAGTTGTTTGTTACAACTTAAACTTAATCTTCTCCTCCTCTTCTACTACTAGCTACAGATTTGTAACCTGGCTCGCTGAACAATCTGGGAGGGCTTCCACAAAAAGGCATTTGCAAAGGGCAGGTACTTTAGATGAATACACGATGATTGATTGATTGAATGAATCAAACCAGTCAGTAACCGCAGTTTAATCCAATAAAGCAATGCCATTTTGTTTACATTAGTAATCAACTGAAAAATCTCCACATTTGTGTTCCTACATGTCGGACACACCACAGTTAAAATCTTTGATTACAACACAAGCTAGCCACAGTCAACGACACATCCTGGCGCTCTTCTGGAAGATCTGCAGAAACATGGCACCCACCTGGTACAAGAAAACCTTCATGAGATAGAATACAGTGGCTTGTGTTCATCCCTGACTTAGTTCATTTTATTTTATTCATTTTCTGGTTTGGATGCAAGAATTTATCAAGTAAACTTTCCTTTTCCTCGTTTTATTTTTTTGTGTAACCCATCATTAATTGATCAGAGCCTCTATGCTCTATGTCATGTTCATTGACATCGAGTCTCCAACCAGGATACAAGTGGTGCCTGATAAAATAAAATACTCGAGCCACTGTCACACACACTGCAGTCAGCCCCCGGTGGAAAAGCCCAATTACACATGGTAACAGACCGGAGCCCCTGGAGATTCCTCTGTGCTTTGGAGACACGCTCATGAATTCCAGCCAGGTTCTAAGAATGGCCTTATTAAAATGCTCGAGACGCATTAGAATGAATGGAGAATGCTTGCCCTTTGAATGCTGATTAAAATGAATATAAAATTGCTTCTCCAGACGTTAAGCGCTATGCAGTGTACAGTGAACTCCGCCGACTGGAGCTCTTAATATTTAAAAGCACATCCAGAGGACGGGGAAGGGAGGGCAACTCAAGAAAAAACGACCAGTCTCAGAGTGAGGACCGGGGGAAGTGCAAGAGGAGCCAGTGAAGGAAATGCTTGATCATGGCTCTAACCATAAGAAGAGCAATATGTCCAGTCGCTCTTATTCATTTTCATTTGAACCCCTGAACTCCGAATGACTTCCCCTGGGCAGAAACGGCTCGTCAGCGCTGTGGGTGTGTGTGTGGAGCAGGGAGAGGAAGAAAAAGAGAGCGTGCATGTAGCTGACATCAGCACTTCAGAGGCCTCATTTCACCGCCTCAGCAGCGCTCAGTATTGCGCCCTGTTCTCTTTTACGCCCCATCTCTTTCCTTCCCTGTGTCTCATCCTCACCACCACCTCTCTGCGTCCACCCAATGCCTCCTCAGTGGGTCACCCCCCCGGGTCACAGGTAGAGTAATATACAAGAAACTGTCCCGTCGTTCATCAGCTTTTTCTTTTTAAACTATTGTGTAGCCAAGACTAGACTAACCGAGACCAAGTAATGACCAAGAACTGAGTGTAATAAGACCAAGGGAAGGGCAAGAGCACAGCGGGGACAGAGCAAATCAAGATCAAGATACTAGGGCATGAACAAAAGAAAAGATAACTGCAGATAAAAATGGAAAGCAATTCACTTTTTACAATTTGTAATTCAAAAAACAAGTCCTGATCTTAATTGTTGCTGGCCTTGAACACTAGTCACAAGAAAAAGCCTGTGTGTCAGTGTGCTGCCCAGGGCCCGAGTCAGTCAGCCTGCTGGGCCTTATCTGAGAGCTGCCAGTCACTCTGCCACACAAAGCTGCTGTCTGTCTCACTGTCAGTCTGTCAGTCAGGGTGTCTGTCTACGAACAACTCTTCTTCGTTCAGTCTTCCGCTTGAGTTTTTTTGTCTATAAAGATATCTGAGAATACACCTTCACGCTGCACCTTAAACTTCAAATAAAAAATAACCATTAACAAATAATATTTATCTTCAGAGAGTTGTTGTCCAATGTCTGTAACTTCTTTACTGCATTCTTTTCTTGGTTGTCCTTCCCTGTTTCTGGTCTGTACACAAGCACTGCTTTCACATTGGAGCTGGCTTCTCGATGTGGACGTGCGTTCCAGAAATAAAAGCTGCTCTAGCTTTCTGCATTCATTGCTTGTTGCACTTGCTTTGGCTGACTTAACTTCCAAGGTATGTGGAGGACGTCATCTCTTCCAGAGCTGTCATCCTCGGTGTTAGTAGCTGTGCATTGATCGTCATATGAACTTGCAGTTCCTCTGTTTTGGGTTGCGTTTAATAGAAAAGAGAGTGGGGCTATATTTTTGGCAAAAACAAGTGCTCAAGTTCTTGGCACTGTCTATTGTTAGCCTGACTTTTAACATCTGTCATGGGACTACAGATAAAAAATAGCCTGTTGGCTAACTCTGGCATATTTACGGTTTTCTTTCTGTCTATCAATATGCACTGAACCCTGAAATAAATAAATAAATAAATAAATTCCATGCTGTTGTGGCAACCTTGCACAGTCGCTATTAGAGACAGATAAAGAGACAATAGGTGTCCTTGTCTAACCATCATCCTTACTTCAATAGAGTCTGTTAGCTTGCCTGAGTGAATAACCCTGCAGCTCATTCCATTCTAGTTGTCTCTTATCAGTGACACAAACACCTCCACAGTATCTTCCACATCTTTTCCCTCATCTGAACTGTCCGAAGCCTTCAGTCACTAGTGCTAAAAAAAGCAAACTAAATTTGAACTTGAAACGTGAGACTTTAAACTTGTCCATTCCTGACTTGAATCTGACTGTAGCACCTGTTTAATGACAGTATAGCTTGTGCGCGCAGCCTTTGTCTCCCATGTCTCTCCTGTATAGCTCATACAGTACGTCTTTATTGCGCTCTCATAATTAACAATCCGGATTCACATGTGCTCATCCGTCGTGACAAATGAGGTCCGTGTTGGCCGTGACCTAACCAAGGTCCACTGTCTGTTTTAATGCTCCGGGGAGGAGGCTGAGAAATGGGTCGGGAGGAAGAGAAGGATGGAAGAGTGCGTGTTTGTGCTGACCTGCGCGGGTTATTATGGCCACGATTTGTGTTATAAAGCCCTCAGAGGAAAGACTTGGCTCGGATTCAAAGGACACTCACCAGAAATATGGACGCTATCTTCTCCTTATTTTACGAGGTTATACTGTGCTTAAAAACTAAGTCCCATTGAACAGTATGTTTTGATTTTCTGTAGGATTGTTTGATATTCTTAAAACGGTAGTGTTGGTGTGGTGGTCTAATACCAATTTAAATTCAAGATGACAGTGTACCAAGACAAAACAAGACCTATTTTTAATTGCAGTGCATACACATAACACAAAATACATTTTTAGAACTTGGTTCCACTTCTCTCAAGAACGGCAAGGAGAGGTTGTTAATAAAAAAATTGAAATGTGAAGAGTCGGACCAAAGCCAGAACATAATCATCCTTGTATTCTGGTGTTAAAAAAAACTGTGAAAGCATAATTAGAATTATAAGAATAAGAGATAAAATATATATATATATATATATATATATATAAAAGTTCACTCTGTTGGTGCTTCTTTTTTTTTTTTGGGCCTCGCGTTATTTATAAAGAAAACAAGAAACATAAAGTGTGGCTGTGCGGAGTCTGCATGTCCTTCAGGTGTTACTCCGGCTTCCTCCCACTGCCCAAACACATGCATGTATAGGTCAACTGAACAACCTAAATTACCCATAATAAATGTGATAGTGAAAAGTTGTCCGTCAGTGTCTGTCTCTAAGTTTCAGCCTTGTAACTTGTTTTCAAATTCATTTTTTTTTAAATTAGTTTTTAAAGTGGGTTTGCTAGTTAGTTTTAGTTTAGTTTAGATTTGTTTTAGTGTCAGTTTTAGTCTTTTTTGTAATAGGAATTATTTGTGAAGAGCAAGATTTAAAAAAGTCAGAAAAAGTATTTTGTTATAAAAAAACAGTGTTGGGCAAGCTATTTGGAAACTATAGTGAGCTAAGCTACCAGTTACTCTACGTTAAATGAAACGCCACTACACTAAAGCTACCCCCCAGAGAAATGTAGGCAGCAAGCTAAGCTACATTTTATTATTTTTATATTGAACCAACTGCATTCCAAGTCAGTGCATTTATTTTCATATCATATGTCAGCATTAGTTTCATCTGTCAAAATTATTTTTTCAAGCAAGTGTGTATGAAGCCTTCAATAGCCTACATAACAGACTCACCAGCAGCAATATCTCCAACAGCTGTTATCCGCCCATAGTCCTGGTCCTGGTCCTGGTCCTGGTCCTGGTCCTGGTCTGGTCTGGTCACAGTCTGGCTAAATAACCTGCCAAAGACACGTCCTTTCCATTTATTATTGTGCATTAAATGACACATAGTGAATGTCGTTGTAGATTTATGCAAATGAGCCACGGTTTCATTTCTCACAAATGTAAACAAATGTGCACAAAGCGGTGTTTTACTGCAGCGGACATATAACAACAGAAAACAATAAAAGTCGGGTATTAGACGCTGTTGCTCTAGAGCAGCATCTTTTATAAACTGTGGTTTATGCAGATATTTATAAAAGATGCAGACCTACAGCTACCAGTGATGTATGTTCCGTTACAGGAAAGATGTTTTTGTAATCAAAGCTTGGGCGGACGCTACTGCACTACTTAATAAACAAAAGACATTTGCTTCAAGAAACTATTCAATTCAGAAAACAGCGACCACTGAGGAATGTAGTTTAGCTAGTAGCGTTATGACTTGTTGTGGCGCTACTGCCCAACACTGATATAAAAGTTAAAAAAACATTGTACAATTTTAGCAATTGTATTCAGAATTGTATTCAACAATAACACCAGTAAATAAATTGTACATATGAATATGGGCACAATATGTAAACAGTCTCCACAAGTCCAAAACTTGTGTAAGTGATGTGCGAGGAAAAACAACTAAATAGCCAATAGACTAAAGACATACAGTATATAAACAGCATGAATTCAACCCATTTGTGAGGCACACATGACATTGCTTAAGAGCCAGGAGTGTCAGGGAGCTCAATCTGAGAAAAGAACATAAAAGTAATTTAAAACAACACTGACTGACAGGGGCTGCACAGTGTAAGGTGATTGGCACTGCTGACTCAAAGAAGAGTTTGATCCGTGGTCAGTTCGCATGCTCCATCTGTGTCCAGGGAATTCTTTTTCAGTTTCCATCACTAAAGTAGAAAAACCCGAACACTATAATCCACCAATCCAATGCCCATGACATAGATACTGGCTCAGGATCTAGAGAGGGTCCCTGGACGCTGCTCAGTGGCGGCCCAGTGCTCCTAACAGGTTCCCCGGTGGCACAGGTTGATGGATGGGTTACACGCAGTGAAAGAGTTTTTCTCAGGTGCAATAAAAAAGTCAAACTTAAACTTGGAAGAGTCAAACCTGGATGTAAACCTGACAGTGCTGTTGTTGTTCAGAGAAACTGACCTCATCTTTGGAAATCAGCCATTAGCTAGTTTGTGTTGTGTGTTTATGGTTTGGCCAAATAAACAATACAAAAAGTAAATAAAATGCTGCATTGATTATACACTGGTATAAGAAAAATAGGCACAATTCCATTACAAGACCTCAAGACCTGTCTCAAGTACTGCACTAGTATTTTGTTTTCAAACCTATCCAGAGCTGTGATTTTGCCAACACTCGCATTTCCCGTTAAGCAGTTATTACCGAGAGTGAAGTCCAATCTTGTGAATGCAACGGCGGGCCATATAAATATAGCGTGTTTGTGTGCTTTTGAAACATCACTCTGCAGAAAGGTCTGTGCTCTCTACTGGTTGACTGAGTGGAGTCTAATGAAAATCACAAGATGGAACTATAACTGATGAAAAGGAAATGGGAGAGTGACAACTGTTGAGACGCTGGATGTGGAGACACCCCACCAACACCACCCCCACCTGTCAAGCAACGTGTCACAGCCGTAATGAGTCTTCCTGTCTCATATGAATGAAAGCATGCCATTATCATAAAATTATAGGCTGGTCAGAGCGGCGAGGATGGTAAGCTGCGCACATGAAGTATCAAAATAATACAGCTCCATTTCCAGAAATATTGTCTCCTGGACGTGCATGATTAGGATAGGATCTCCAAGTGGAAGGACGTTAGTGTAAATTACATTTCCATTATTATAGACCCTTCCATCAAACGATGTGCGCACACTGAGGGGAACAAAAGTAGGGGTAATTTCTATTAATTGATATGACTGTACCAACTAAAAGTGCTGCATTAGAAACTTTGGATTAGTGGAAACAACTTATATAAGTTTATATTTTTGCCCAGCCCTCAAGCCGAATGTGCAATACTTTATCTTAAATGCATTTGTATCACGTCTATTGTTAAAGTATTTGAGGTCTGTGGGTTTTTACCTCGATGTAAGTGCTGCGGCATGAGCGATGTGAAATCTTTTAGGCACAATAACTGTCTGTAATGAGGAAGTCCTGAAACAAATGCAGTATATGGGTCCTCCACGTTAACCTTGCGCAGCAGCTGGATTCTCGCAAGATTTGGAAGTTTCCAAACTCACGGAAATCCATCTTGAATTGCTCCTGATTGCACTGACATGTCTCGGCGTGTTTAAGGTTTGAAGATGTAGTGACTGCTTTACCGTTTCTGATTGGATAAAACTGATTTTTGATTTGATTTAAATCCAAACACCGACCAGGTATTCATTCTCATGCAAACGCTTTCAACGGGAGCTCTCCAGATGGTACTGTGGAACAGATTATGTTCTGTGGAGCAGTTCTATTTGGTGTCTGGTTACCTCCATGTGGTGTTATTGGGTATTATGTACACTTTTGGTATAATGTTTGAGTTCATAAACTGACAGAAATCCATATAGTGCCTCTCAAAGCTTTGTAATTTACACTAAACAATGGCTGGTTCAGACCAATGGTGTGGCAGTATACTAGCTGTCATGGGCGCGTTTTAGGTTTGATGATGAAGCCTTGTGTGGCTACTTTGTACACATTGTTCATTTAAAAGTATCTGCTAATCCCAAAGATGTTCTGTCAAATCTGTCAGACCTAAGCCTCAAGTGATTTTTAGCCTGGTGTTGCCTAAATGTTCCATTCTCACTCACTTACAGCACACACATGTAATCTGTCAACTGCCATCTGCCAAAGACATCTTGTTTAAGCATAATTTCCTAATGCCCTTGAATCTATTGAAAATGTATCGTGGTCCTTCCGTAGCATGAAGTGATTCCATGCTCTAAACCTTTATGCAAGAAAGTGTCAGTAAAAACAAACCTGAGCATCCTTTTCCTCCAGCCGTGCTCAGTTTGTCCTCTCTAGGTAACCATAGAAATAGTAATAAGATATAATGTTAGTTCCACTGGTTTTATTGGAGCTTTAAATGTCCCAAGATAGACACAAGTGAAGACTCCCAAGACGATCCCACTGCAGTCACATGTCTACAGTGCCAAGAGAGAAATCCATTAACTGCTACAAAAGTTTAGCATTGGCCTCAGGAAACTTTACCAGCAAGGAACTACACTTCAATAAAAATAGACATGAAAAAATGATTCATATCAATAATTTTTTTGACAGGACCAAATGTGGAGAGGATTTCTTTGGGTCACTACACCATGGACGTCAGTTTGAATAATATCATAGTGACTTCAGGCTGCCCGGCTTTGATCTCATCCTCACTTCTTTATTTAACTAAAGATGATGAACCTACCACCAGTGCCTCAGAATGAGCAACTATAATTGTCTTCACAAGGTCACAGTATAATCTTTGGTAATTTGACTGGATTGTTAATTTCAATGAGCTAATATCATTGGACATGGCCCTCAGGGGGTCCCCTACTCCTTTCATGGTCTTAAGTCCAATGAAAAAAAAGAAATGGATGCTGCACAAAAGAACCATGCTGATAGCTGCAGTTTTGGTGTGTAGTGGAGAGAGCTGTGAGTGCACGAGTGATGCACCGATCAACAGCTAGTGACCAGGAACACATGAGTTCAGCTGGATTAGCTCCTGTATAGAGTGGGTTAGCAAAGTTAGTAAACTCGTTTTAGAGGGATTTCCTTCAGGAAACTGTAAATTAAAAGTTGGAACCAAACACTGCAGTCTGTTGATTGGGCCACAGAGTATCTCTTGGTCTTGGCTCAGTGGTAGAGCGGTCGTCCTTTAACCGGAAGGTAGGCGGTTCGATTCCGGTTCTCCCCACAGTTCATACTGTTGTTGTGTCCTTGGGCAAGACACTTAACCCACCATGACTTGTCTCAATGTGTAAGAATGTGAATGTATGTGGTGATGGTCGGAGAGTCCGTAGGCGTGTAATGGCTGCCACGTCTCTGTCAGTCTGCCCCAGGGCAGCTGTGTGACTGTGGAGTGAATGAATAATTGAATTTAAAGCGTCTTTGCTTCCCCGGAAAAGCGCTATATAAAATTGATGTAATAATAATAATAATAATGTAGAATTGTAATTGTAAATTGGCAAGTCAGCGTATATTACATCTCTTTCTTTGTGAATTAAAAACATTTCATCTACAATGTATTAATCATGGGTATTTAGATTATAAATATATTGAGTATCTATAATTCAAAAACATGTGCAGCTTCCATAATTTAAATTATAGAAAACTGGGAATAAACTGAATAAAATCTGCTGTTTTCGGTATTTTCTCGCTGTTAGATTTTTTTATTTCAGTTTTTCCAGACTCTGTGACTATGCTCAGCATCTTACAGGGATCCGTGTATATATAATCTAGTTATTTATTTATTGTTTTTATTACCCCTTTATTATCCCCGTAGGGGAAATTCCTTGTCGGCAACCTGGAGGAAACCCACTCAAGCAAAGGGAGAACATACAAAATCCTCTCCACTCAGGCCCTGCTTGACCTGGGAGTCAAACCCTGGACCTACTTGCTGAAGGGCGCCACCATGATGCAGTGGTTGACATCATTTTATTGGTGACACTTTATTTTACACTATACTTGAAACATTGTATCTACATCTTAGTGTAACAAACTGTAATAACATGTTCCTACATAGTACATACATAATGGAATTATGTATGTACTTACATATTAAAGGTAGGGTAGGAATTAGGGTTAGGTTATGTACTATGTAGTTACATGTTATTACAGTTTGTTACACAGTTTGTTACATTGTACTTAATAAGATAGATACACTGTAGAAACACTATCAAGTGTTGATTTGTACAGCTCTGCTCAGAACAGATTTCTAATAACTAGGATAACTAGGTCCACGAGTCCAAATGTCTGCAGATTACCCAAAAGAAGCTCTGCCTTTGCGCAGACAGCCTTCTCATTCAAAGCCGTTAATCAATGGAACAATCTCCCAGATACTCTGACCTCTGACCTGAGAGACTTTTCTCATAATGTTAGAAAAGTATTATTAGAAAACCAGTCAGCACTGGTTATGTTTATGGTAGTTAGTAAGGTTTAAGGTTAGGGAAGGTTTTATTTTACTGGGGGGTTTTATTGTATCTTAATGTTTTATCTGCCCAGGGACTGCAGATGGAAATTAGCTCAATCTGGTGTAAAGCATCTTTTATTTTGTTAGATTAATGTGTTTGCACATGGTCCCTATCAAATAAATAATAAACTAAACTAAACTTGTGTAAAATTATGTGTTACCATATTTGGTTATAAATAGTAAAAAGTTAATTGTCCCAAGAGACAATAGAAATAAATTTATATCCTTGGACACAAGAAGTAAACAGACCCACAGTATTTCTGTTGTTTTTCAGTACATGTTATTTGACTGTAGAAGAATAGGTTGTGCTGTACATACTGTATATGTTCAATAAAAGTCTCAACAATACACTTCAGACAGCATCTGAGCTGAAACACAAGAGGAGATAAACAAAATATTTAAATATAGTCTATAAAATGGAGGGTCTTGCTGCATACCAAAACTTACAAACTTACAAAATGTTGAACATATGGAAAATAACCAAGAAGGTCACGTGTCATTCTTTTGTGACCCATGTTTGACAAAGACACTTGTTCATATGGAAAGCTAAATACGGGCGTCACTATACACAATAAACTGTTGTCCCTGAACAGCAACACAGACTACAGCAGTTTTACAGCATTACCAATTAATCTGTAAACATCTTTAATTACATTTTGTAATAAAAAATGTGCAACTCTGGACTCCACACAGATGGTCAATATAAACGTTTTACTGCAGTTGGTGTATCTTCTGCTTGTAAGTAAATTGTGATGAGTTGTCATTTTGCATTGCGTCCTGACTGACTGTTGTTGTTTTAGGAAGGAAAAGGGTTAAGACCTTCGCCTCATGAACCTGCTGACCTGAGTTGACCTCCAGCCCCGTGTTGTCTTTTCCTGGCTCTGTAATCAAGTTTTCTGCTGTCTCAGTGGAAACAATGTGAGGTGCAGACCCCTCACTGACCCCTAAAAAATAGAAGAAGAGGGGGATTAGGTCAGTGACAGAAAGAGAGGACTACTGCAGCACACTGGTTTGGAAACCACTCTCCAGAAACGTTTTGTATATATAATCTATTTTTGTAATTATTAATCTTCAGTAAGAGTCTCAAGAGAAAAGTTTTTCAGCATAGCAAAGTGTTTTCTCCTGGCACCTGGCTGTATTTGTATCAGTGGGCTTAGTGGCTTTGGTCCAAACCATGTCCTTAAGTCTTGTTTTTGCCTGAGAATCAGATCTAGTCTGGCTGTTCTTGGTGACGGTAAATCTGGTGGAGGATAATGATGGCCAGAGGAAGACAAAGGTATTAATCAGATGTTGGTATGGTTAGATGCTGTAATAAGCGCTGGTTCTATGGCATCCCACTGTTGCCAAGGCAATGCCTCACTTTTTCTGATCCCAGTGAATTCCAGTGGCATTCACAGTCTCTGTGCCAACAAACACACACACATAGTCTCCACATGCCTTCACCAGTCACTACACACACCCCCCCCCCTGTGGATGTGCTTTGCTGAGTTACACATTCTTAAAACACCACAACACGTTCACATAAGCAAGACACTCTAATGTTTATCATATGCTGCAAGGAGAGCCCTTAGCCGCAGCTTTTCTGACTTGAATGCAGATTCATGGCCTCCATCTGTTCCCTAACAGCCTCTGTGTTGGCTGCATAAGTAATATGGACCCTCACAGGCCAATATGGCATCACATTGAGTTATATATCGCACACTTGGCGTGCCAAACTGTATATTTCACTCTAAGTAGCCCCGTCCAGGGACAGGGCCCCAGGCATCTTCCCTTGGCTTGTGGTGCAATGTGTGACAGCAGACGGTATGGAGGGAGCACTGGCAGGAGTGAAAGGGTAAAAAGAGAGGAGTGAAGAGGAGAGAGTATATTGGAAATTAGGTCATTGAATCACTGTTACACCTGTGGCTGAGAGAGTACCGATGTCAGACAGGTGAACAGAAGTCAATAGTCTGTCAAAGAGCATTACAGTAGTACTAGGTCTGCAGAGCCCTGGTGGAAACTGTAGAGTTGGACTAAAGTATGTTGTTTCTTTAACTGGACAGCACAGCTGCACCCACTGATAGTAAAGAGTGTGTGTCCTCAGAGTTAAGCAGAGAGCCTTATGAGCTCATCATCCAAAGTTAGCAGCCTGTACAGCACTCGTGTCTATTTCAGCAGTGTTCAGCAGCGGTTTGATTACAAAATGAATCAGGGCAAAAAATAACTAAAGAAAAATGTGGGTGAATGTATTCACACAAGGTTTAATGAGGCAGAGATTATTCCTTGATCTGATACTGAACATAGAGCTAGAGGTTTAAGGTCTAAAATTTGATTTCATATAATGTCTTAGTATGTTGCTGTGCCAAATTGGTTCAGTTTTACTTTTTTAATCAAATGAAACCAGGAAAGTTCATCTATGCTGTTGTTTGGGGCTGGGAGCGGGATTGAAGAAAATTCTGGAGCTTCAGAAAAAAATGGTGTTTAAAGAGAGACAGCAGAACCAGTGCAAGTGCTGATTGCATTTCCACACCTTGAACTTTGAGTGTTTGAACAGCTACGGTAACCCTGAAGAAAATGCTTTTGTCTGTGAACAAACCCAGTGGAAATATTTCAGATGGTAATTTCTAACCTGACTCTACCAAATAGAACTGCTCCACAGAACATAGTCTGCTCCACAGTACCATCTGGAAGGGCTCCCATTAAAAGCATTTGCAAAAGGGCAGGTACTTTAAATGAATACCTGGTCGGTGATTGGATTATCAACCCCAGTTTTATTCAATCAGAGCAGCTCCATGTTGTTTACATTTGTAAAGGTAAAATGGTCAGTGCTGCCACATCATTGGTCACAACGAGCCAGTAAGGCCAGGGTTCAACTGTGAGGACTTTGCTTAGAGCAGTTCAAGATGGATTTGCATGAGTTTGTAAACTCAAAGATCCAGAAGACTCCAGCTGCAGCACAAGGTTAGGTGATTTCACCATTTAAAGAATGAAAGAATGTGTGCTCAAAGAGAAACACGAGTGCGCTTCTCCTTCAGCAGTGCTGAGTTTGTCCACTCTGGGCACCTGTAGGAACAGAAACTGGCCTGAAATTACCACAGGATTCTATGGAGCTTCAAATGTATATTTTACTAAGGCAGACAGTTGCAAAGAGCATTACTACTGATAACTAGGATCGATATGTTCCATTTAGTTTTTCTATTAAGAATTTGACACAGTGCACCTTTGAATTTAAGACAATTACCGCAAAACCAACCAGTATTTAAGATGTGCACCAGCAAACATACATTACCACTGTAGGTAAACACAAAAAGGCTTGTTTGTTATAAATAACTTAACATACAGTGTATCTAAAATTCATCACACCACAATTCATATCTAACGAATTCAAACCTACAGTCTACATGACAGCTTGCCTGGTTGAATGCAGTGGCCTTGAGGAGAATGCGATGCTGCTCTCCTGCGAGAGCAGCAACACACACAGCGTGGTCAGACTTGTTTGCTAATACAAATCCATATTGTGATGTGGAGCTCTCCATAAGCGCGGGGTATTTGTGTCCAGCGGGCACTGGTACTGAGCTTATGTCGGGTTATAAATAGCTAATGTACACATGCTCTGTTTGCCTGCTGAAATGGATATTCTCTAAACAAACAAATCGCCCTGACGTCCCACCATTCATGGATAGATATTCGCCGCAGGGTGCAGTTAGTGAGAACTCTGTAAATGATGACTTGTACAGCAGCTTAACAACGCTTAACAAATCTAAGCTTACTCTATAATGGCTACGTCACATAAATAATTCCTTTGACCTGCGGACACTGACAGCTTCCACTGAGAGGGAGTGTGTTTAAAGCGGACACACATGTGCTTCTCATTACACAGCAGTCAATGCATTGACTAACTGCAAAAGCGCACACAATTTGTACTTGTAAGTGCCCGCGACACACCAGGAGGCCCATATTCAGCTGTCCAGCACAACTCTGCCAGCTCATGAATACAATGATCATTTGTACCGCTAGAGGCCTGACTATTGAGTGCGTTGTGTGTGTGTTGTGTTTGTGTGTAATTGTGCATATGTGGCCAACAGGGACTGGCTCGTCTCTGCCAAGGTCAGAGGAGGCAGCTGTATTCATTAGTCAGAGCTCTGATTGTGTATTCAGAGGGAGCTCACATACAATAAAGACATTTCAATAGACAAAAAACAAAAAGATGCATTGATATCTCCCAAGCCCTTTGGTGAATATACTGGAGGGAGCACAATGCTAGAAGCTACATCATCATTATCTACACAAGCATATTGACACAACAGAAATATTTAGACTCTTAAAAAGACAAAGGCTGTCCTCAGGTATGAAAATCCTGCCAACATCCCATGCTCCACCAGGAACCAGGGACAGAGCAAAAGATGAGACACGTGTTGCATCCTAGAAAATAAAGTCCGGCTTCTAGTGTGATGTATAGAATACAAAAGCTCTTTTTTTTTGGCCCTTTTGCCTCGTTGACAGTAGGTTGACCGGAAACAGGGCAAGAGCGAGGGGGATAACATTGGGCAAATGATCCTGTGTGTTTGCGTATCTGATCTACTAACTGAGCTAGGGACGCACCCCCAAATACAAAAGCCTGTTACATGAGGGGAATGATGTACCAAAGACACAAAAAAGCACTAGGTAGAATTGAAACCAAAAAACATATGGCAAATTTGCATAAATGAATATAAATGCAGCAGTGATTGGATTTATCAACCACAGTTTTATCCAGTCAAAGCAGCTCCATGATGGCAACGGTAAAACGGTCGCTACATCTTCAAACCTAAAACACGCCCAGACCTGTCAGTGTTATTGGTCATAAGATGCCAGTAAGGCCAGGGTTCTTTGTTTGGAGCAGTATAAGATGATATTTGTTTGTAAGTTTGTAAATTACAAATCTTGTGAAAATCCAGCTGCAATGCAAAGGTTAGACGCTTTGACCTTTGGTTGCAAACATAAAAATAAATAAATAAATAAATACAAAAATTGTAGTCATTGAAAACAAGCTAGTTTTTGAGACGATGTTGGTGTTGTACGGCTCTTGTTTATTGATACACTGCATCAAACACCAGCAGAACTTCCTAAAATGCAGTAAAATATGCACAGCTCTCTGAATTGAATGTGGTTTACTGCAGAAGCACACTGCTCACACCTCTACATATGACCTATTCATATATACGCTCTTCTTTATTATATTTATTACCAACCATTGTTGGGAGTAACACATTACAAAAGTAAAAGCATTACAGAAGTGTATTAGTTTTTGCTATAACATAGTAATACAACTAGGGCCTGTAAAGACACACTCCTAAATGGACAATTCTACTTAAAGAGATTACCGGATGGTTCTCTGGAAAAGAGTAAAGTAACAGCTATCAAATAAGGACACATGTCTTCTCTAAGTAAGTTTCACTTCCGCTCAGAAGGCTAGGTAGATAGGCAGGTATCGCACCCAGAGTTGAAAATGACAAGAATGAGCAGAAGCACAGCTACTGATGAAGTGGTAAAACTAATGTTCTGTTGAGAGCACATGGCCATGTAAACCTTACCTGAAGTCAGTCTGAACATCTAATTAATACTTTTCTATGTAAGTTTCAATTTACATGCTATGCAAAAGTTAAAGTATGGCACAGTTAAATGATTAAAAAGAAACTTAATTACCTTCTGAGTCTATATTTATAAAAAGTTGTGCGATCAATCACGATTAATTAAAGCCAGACCTGCAATTAATTAGTTAATTTTTTTTTATCAATTCTCAGCCCTAAATATAACTATTACTAAGACAAAAATGTGTACATTACCCTTTACATTCTCAGTAACACACATTACAAATGTATTTAACCAGACTGTATCTTTATAATAAAACATTGCTGCTCCAGAGAAAAAATTCCGCAACCGTGGGTACCTCCCACTATTTTCGGAATTTGAATTAAATAAAATAAAAGACTTATTTTCTCTCAGCCTGCAAAGCTGCTTGAAGCCAGAGAAGTGAAGAGAGTAGTATTGTTGAATACTATCACCGGCTTTTTGAAAGCTTGTCAGCAGAATCCCTGACAAGGTAAGCTAATGTGTCCATAGAGTCTGGTTCAGAGTCTGGTAAATCATTTTCATTTGACTAATTTACGGCTTTATTACATGCTGTGCAGCAGGGGCTTGTTGTGGCAAATGCTACTGCTTACTCCAGGTCAGCTTATACAGCCTACTGTAAGTGGAGACTCTGCACATAATATAAACACTAATAACAACAGAGAACAAAGCCATATTACCCCCATAATTCCTGTCCCATAACAACTGTCTAAAACAAACACCCAACCCATGCCACTGCATCTTATGGGATAAGGGGATTTGTAGAATGTCCTTTTACAGGAACATCCCGTAACAAAAAGTGAACATAGAGGGGGCTAAGACAGTGTGTACTGTATGTAATCATTTTATCATCCATCCTAAAACAATTGTGGAAAGATCAAACACATCCATCAGAGATGACCCTATGCTCTGATAGCTGTATAAAAGGAAGCATGCAGTGGTAATCTTTTCTGAAGTAGATCCAATCTGATCACAGTGTGTGAGCTGAATTCCGTCTCGTGCACCATCATGGAATCTGAAGAGTACATGGGGCACATGTTCAACGCCCTTGCCAATCTAGAAAATAGTCCTGTGGAAAGTACTTCAACTGAACAGTCTGTGCCATGACGCCACCAAGAGTCCCGAACAGAAGTATAACAGCACTATTTTAGACTCTAAGGCCCATTGTGCTCAGAGGAACTGAATAAGAGAGATGCTATCAGACCAAACACACTCAGTTAAATCTTTGTCCCCTTCAGATCTTGCATTTCTCTCTCTGTCTGGACACATGTGCTTGACCCAATACATTTACATGGACTTCCAGAGTCTACATTTGATCGGTTCACACTTTCCCCTTTATGAGCAAACGCCGTGCACCTAACTATTGTCCCTTTAGAAATGGGGATTTTGTGGTCCATCCTTTTGGTCCTGATTCCTGATTCTGCAGCATCGCCACACAAGACATGCAGTTAGAACACAGTCACAGAAGGAGCTGAATGGTGGATTACAGGCGCAGCTAGATTAGAGATGAGATGAGAAGCAGGGCAGGGCCGTGAAGAATGGGCCGGTCTTTTCATCTGTCTTATTGAGTGGATAGTAGATAGAGGAACAGAAGAGGAGTGGCAGATGACAGGAGGAAGCAGAAGGAAGCAGGCCAGAGCAGACAGATGTAGGAGGTGGAGAGAGTGGAAGGATGGATGGATGTAGGAGGTGGAGAAAAGGATGTCCCCATGATGAGGAGGAGGCTCCAGGAAACTCAAGGCAGTCCTCTCATCACTATTATTTTTGTCTTTTTGCTTGAACTGAAAGTCATTTGTTTGTGGCGGAAGGAGGGAGGATGGAGGAGACGTGAGTGAGGATACACATGAGCTTCCTACATGAAAGTCGGACACAGGTTACTGTACCCCCACAAGAACACAAGAGTGGCATCTGTTGCGTGTCTTATTGGATAAAACACTCAACAGATGCTCTTGTTTGTTTTATGAACAACATTCACAGTGCTGAAAAGGTTTAAAGTAATTCAAGTTTATCTTCATTATTTTATTGTATTACACCAACCACTTAATTAGGTACACCTTGCTAGTATCAGGTTGGAAACTCTTTTACCTTCAGAATTGCCTTAATTCTTCGTGGCATAGATTCAACAAGGTGTTGGAAACATTTCTCTCAGATTTTGGTCCATATTGACATAATAGCATCATAATTATTTTTCTATGATGTGAATCTCCCGTTGCACCAGGTACTCTATTGGATTGAGATCTGGTAAGCCTGTGTGACCCGTTGCCTCAGTTTCCTGTTCTTAGCTGACAGGAGCGGCACCCGGTGTGGTCTTCTGTTGCTGTGGCCCGACTGTCTCAGGGTTCAACGTGTTGTGCGTTCAGAGATTGTATTCTTGGTTGTAACGAGTGGTTATTTGAGTTAGTGTTGCCTTTTTAACCAGTCTGATTCTCCTTTGACCTCTGACATCAACAAGATATTTTTGTCCACACAACTGCCACTCTTTTTCGAACCATTCTCTGAGAATTCTATAGATGGTTGTCTGTGAAAATCCCAGTAGATCAGCAGTTTTTGGCGCCAACAACCATTCCACATCCAAAATTACAAACTTAAATCCTCTTTCTTCTCCATTCTGATACTCTGCTTGAACTTCAGTGATTAAGTCAACAGGCTATTGCTAATAGCCAATACAAATTTTAATCAGACTCCCTCGATTTAATCCTCTTCTGAAATTGATTTTTTTATTCAATTATTTTTATATATAATTTTTTTTACAAAAAAATATATATATATTATTGGTTTTGAATCATGAAGCATCGTTGGCCAACTTCGGAAAAAGCTCTCACTGAACAGAGAGTTCCTGAGAGTACAGGTGGAGGCTCTCACACACGAACGAGACCTAGACCACCTGCTCATTGACCACCTGCAAATGCACCTGGCACAAGCTGCCGAGGTGCCATCATGTAAAGAAAAGGGGGGTGAAAGCACTCCAGTGCCAGAACCTGACCCCTTTCCCCAAGCTTTCGCACCTAGGCAGTTGGACTTTGTCCCGCAACCAGTTGCCTCAGTAAGTCCACTGTAACCATTGTTAGCAGTTCCTTTGTAAAAAGCGCAGATCAGTTAATGACAACAGCAACCCCAAAACGGCAGGAAAAATGTGAAGAACACTGTCTGTGGTAAGCACTCACAGTGAGACTTAACAAAACCCCCCGCGCGGTAGACTATGCACGCAACTGGTCACACTGGACACCAGCTCCTCAGTGAACAGCCTAACAATGAGAATTTTGTATTGTATCTTTAATATGATCAAACCTAACCATTAGGTACCTCCCCTAACCACCCTGTTTAACTTTGCCCCTAAACACCTACAAAGCCACTCCAAATTATGATACCAATGTGTTTCCCTTAATCAGGTTCACACTAGTACATACGACGCCAAGGTTTTTGTGTGTGTGTTTAACGTGTAGCTTTCTTCCTGGTCTGCAAGACGTCGACACGAAAACTTGTGGAACCAGCTGCGTGCCGAAGGATGGGACTGTAGCAGATCGGCCCTCGGAATCCCCACGGATTAACTGTCCTGTCTTTTCTATCATTGCCAGAGGCCTTCAGAGACAAGCTTGTATCTTGTAGCTTGTATTTTGTCTGTACAATCCTACATGTGCGAATGTTTTGAGTGTTTTATAAAAACCCAAATACCTTGCAAAGCAGGGAATGTTTTAAAACTTAGTTTAACTCAGTTTAAATGTTCCCAAGCGACTTGCCTTCCGCCGGAAGAGTAGGGTGACCACCTGTCCCGCAAAATGCGGGACAGTCCCGAAATTTGAAGCTTTGTCCCGCGTCCCGCAAGTCGTAAGCAGTGTCCCGCATTTTAATTTTGTCTAAAAAAAACACTGAACATGCGCAGCGCAGCCGTTATTATTGGTTCTAGCGGCTAGCTAGCCAGAGCGGGAAAATAAACACTGAGAAAAAGCGGAAGCATTAAAAATGAGCTTTAAACTGGACACGTCCGTGCCCCAAACATAACAGCTCTGGTTTGGCTTTGAGGCTGAGCATTCCTGTCACCAATGCGTTCGTGGAGAGAGTGTTTTCTCTCATGACTGCTGCGTGGACAGAGACAAGGAACCGCGCAACTGTGGACCTCATAAAAAGTGAAATCCTGGTGAAAGTGAACTACAGCTACACCTGCCAGAGTTCTACAGACACATAATGAATGAGAAGGCCCTACTCGAAGCTGCCAGATCAGACAAAAAATATAAATTCAAGATGCACTGAATCCGGTAAGAACGCATTTAATCTTTCTAGTCTTTCCTAATGGAATTTATGTGCTTATTTGGAAATGTGCTTTGTAGCGATTGGATTATTATTTTCACTTAATAATTTGGATTGAATAGACACGTGCTGTTAAAATAATTTTTTACGGATATTACTATTAAATATTATTAGTGACGTTCACAGCGCCGGTCAGCGCCGTCATTAACATTTTTATAAACCCTTTTAGCAATTTAAAACATGTTAACATCACTGCAAAAAGATATCTAATAAAAAAAATCAATATTTATTCACCTAGTATAATAATAGTAATTTCTCTCCCTCGTGTCCCGCAAAATCAGGTCTGCTGTCCTGCAACAGAGCAATAGCCAGGTGGTCACCCTACGGAAGAGAGCATAGGACACGCCCCCGGCCAAAGTTGATAAACGCTGGCTGCTAGCCAAAAATCTTCCTCTTGGCTTCCTGCTTTTCCTCGGATCCTGTCTACGGACAACCCGCTCCCAGCGGGGACCGCCCCATCTCGGCAACCTCCCAACGCTTCGGGCCTTGTGGAAACGGACCGTGCCTGCTCCCGCGTTTGCTCTCCTAAAAGAGTGGGCGCAGAAGCAAGTTTTTAACCAACGCAGCAACAGCTGAGAACTCTTTCATGGACATTGCAATGACTTACACAAACTCAAACTTTTACACGGTACAACGGAGAAAAATGGAGGCCTTGCTATGTGGGCAGTAACAGGAACAGTGTGGAACGCTCCCTCAGTACGCGACGAAACTTCTGGAAAACACCCAGGACTCTCGCCTCGGACCCCTGAGGCCCAACGAACCGGGCCAGCCCCGCTGACTACAGAGTAAGTCCGCACGTGACACACAACAGCCTTGGTGTCGTTAAAATGTCCCCTGCCCAAACTATAGTCAAAACCGCCATATCCTCCTCCGTTAAAAGCCCCTTTGTTAAGTTTCCATCATTTAGATTAACATGTCTAAACATTCCTTTGGTTCACAAACCCTCTGAAAGCAAATGTTTATCCCATGTGTTTATCCCATGTATTGTTAATCCTTCTCCTCTCACACCTTAACATTGTATTTAGGGCAAAAACAATTCATCAAATAAATCGAGTAATTCGATTTAAAAAATGCCTCGATGTTTTTATTTTGCCTCGATGATTTGAGTGGGCATCTCCATCCATGCCTATTGGCAGCTTAAGCCACTTTGACACATCCACTGTGTTCTGCTCGGTGCACCGATTGTATCTGTGTGCCCTGGTTGTATAAATAAAATCCCCCAAAGTTTCCCACCCGAACTTGATCCTCCATGGTCCCTAGTGCCAAGTTCGGAGCGTCCTGTTGTGCGAACGTTTACAGTGTAGTCTTTGCGGTTATGAAAACGCTGTGCGTCTGGAGCTGAAACTTCGGACTCTCTGCAGCTGTTTGGGTGAAGCCATATATTGTCAAACAATTGTGTTTACTCTTTTTAAAATCATAATGACAACAGAAACTATCCAAATGACTCTGATCAAACGTTTACATACCCCAGTTCTTAATACCGTGTATTGCCACCTTTAACATCAATGACAGCTTGAAGTCTTTTGTGGTAGTTGTGAGACTCTTTATTTTTTCAGATGGTAAAGCTGCCCATTCTTTTTGGCAAAAAGCCTTGTGTTCCTGTGAATTCTTGGGCTGTCTTGCATGAACTGCATGTTTAAGATCTCCCCAGAGTGTCTCAACGATATTGAGGTCAGGAGACTGAGATGTCCAGTCCAGAACCTTCACTTTATGTTGCTGTAGCCAATGACAGGTCGACTTGGCCTTGTGCTTTGATCGTTGTCATGTTGGAACGTCCAAGTACATTGCATTTGCAGCTTCCGGACTGATGAGTGCACATTTTCCTCCAGTATTTTCTCATAACATTCTGCATTCATCTTTTCCTGTGCCTTTGTAGCTCACACATCCCCAAAACATCAGCGATCCACCTCCATGTTTCACAGGTGGACCGGTGGACCTTTCATCATAGGCCTTGTTGAGTCTTCTCCAAATATAACGTTTTTGGTTGTGGCCAAAAAGTCATCACTCCAAATGACTTTGTTCCAGAGGTTTTGTGCTTTTCTCTGTGCTGTTTGGCGTATTGTAAGTCGGGATGCTTTGTGGCATTTGTGTAGTAATGGCTTTATTCTGGCGACTCAACCATGCAGCCGATTTTTCAAGTGCCTTGAAGATTGTGCATCTTGAAACAGCCACACCACTTTTTTCACCGAGTCCTGTATTACAGCTGAAGTTATTTGTGGGTTTTCTTTGCATCCTGAACAATTTTCCTGGCAGGTGTAAATTAATTTTTTGTTGGTCTACCTGACCTTTTCATTTTCCACTTCTTTATTTCCACTTCTGATTAGCATTCTCAATTCCTTGGATATCTTTTTATATCTTTCCAGTTTTATACAGTTCAATTACCTTTTCCCGCAGATCCTTTGACAATTACGTATTTTGCTTTCCCCATGACTCAGAATACAGAAACGTCAGTCCAGTACTGGATGAAAGATGCAAGAAACGTAATGATCTTTTATACACACACACTGATTACATTAAACAGATCACAGGTGAGGATGTAGTAGTCCTTCAAACCTGTTTGTGTCACTTGTGTGCATGTTATGAGACCAAAATCACCAGGGTATATAAACTTTTGATCAGAGTTATTTGGGTAGTTTCTGTTGCCATTATGATTTAAACAGAGTAAACACAATTATTTTACAATTAATAGCTTCACTCAACCACTAACTATAAGTTAAAGAAACGTTTTTGTGTTATCATTCATATTTTCTGAAAAATGGCCAAAAACAAATATCACAAACTCTTCCAGGATAAGTAAACTTATGAGCACAACTGTATGTGCATAGCACAAAATAAAATACGTAAACCAAAATTATTGCCGTAAAAGTTTGGTTAAGGTCCTCACATGTTCGCATAACTATTTTAGGAACTATTTTATCAGTATTAGAGCAAGAATTACTGTCTCCGTGAAGGACCCGCCCCTAGTTATGATTCATTCATGGTCTCCTTGGAAGGTGTTGTGTCCATGTGCTTTTAACTCATAGCTATTTACAAATGAAAAAAAAAAGTCAGGTTATATGTCAGTTTTTCTGAGCCAGAATACTATGAAACAAAAACCATTGTGGTTCAATGGTTTCAACCGGAAGGTAGGCTGTTCGATTCCCGCTTTCCCCACAGTTCATACTGTCATTGTGTCCTTGGGCAAGACACTTAACCCACCTTGCCTCCAGTGGTGTTCCAGCTATAACACTGGTGAATAGAAGCTCAATGTAAGTCGCTTTGAATAAAAAGTGTCAGCTAAAATGACTAAAATGTAAAAATGTAAAATGAAACAAAAACTATGTGAATGCAACATTCATAGTAGTCTGAGGGAGGCGAGTTGGACTTTATTGTCTAATTCCCTCTGGTGGACGTAAACTCGGACAAAGACAGAAGTCCAGTTGCATGGCCTAATCCAGCACCATCCGACTGAGCTGTGCATGTAAACCTATGACTGTGTGTGACTAAGGTGTGAGGAGGGGAAATAAGACAAATGAGAGGGAGCCAAGGTCACAGCAGTACTGAAACAAAAAATCTACAAATGACACAATTCTTTCCAAAATAATCCCATCAAGAGTTGAGATTTAATTAAACCTCTTTGATGCAATCTGCTCTTCATTTTCCCACCCCATATCTCTCTCATGGCAGGACTTTTCCCACACTTCAGAAAGAGAAGTTCTCTTTAACTTGTTCTCTTTAACTTATCAGCCTGCTGCTGTTCTGGTCAGAGTGCTAAAAAGGTCAGCTGCCCGCCCCTGCCCACTGCTCCTAAAGGGGGCAGCTGCAGCTGACCAACCTACCCGGGCCTTTGAGCGACATCTGCAAACACTCAACGAAGAATGGGGCCTTTTTAACCAGCTGCTTGGCTCCCAATCAAAGGAAAGGCATATCAATAAATGTGTTTTCAAGTGTTTTCTCTTTGAAGTTGGCGTGATGGACTGATTTGAAGAGAGCTGGAATGAGTGTACAATGGCCTCTAATGATAAGGCTGGGAGGAGAAGTGTGTACTGGGTGGATGTTGGAACTGATTAGTTGATTACACCATGAGAGCTTCTTCTGAGCTGTCGTTAATTCGCTCGACTGGAAAAGAAAAGTAATTAATCTCAAACTTCCAAAGACCTCTCGGGGGCTTCAAAAGCACATCCAGAGCCAGAAACAACAAAAAAACGGCAGAGGGAAAATTTTGTTTAGAGCTAAATTGGAGAAGGTCTATGTGGGATTTCTCGAGAGTAAGTTTTTTTTATATATATAATTCCTAGACCAGCCAAAGATAGAGCAGAATTGTAATTTTACAGAAATGCTTTTGACATTTTCACAGGAGGTTGATAAGCCTTCCGCAAACTAAAGTCTGTCTAGCATCTGAAGAAGAAGAAAGGTGAGAAAGTCAAGGCGATAAAAAGCAGTATTTTCTGCATTTCCTTCTGTTTTTCTGCTCGCAAAATGGTCTGTTTCCGTGAAGTGGAAAAACTGTGACTAAAAACAAGAAAAGGATAAAAAAAAGTGATGTTGCGGTAGTTGTGATGAAAGGCAGGATAAGTTAAGAGGAGGAAATGAAAAGAGGAGTGATGATGGGAGAAGGTCAGGGGAAGGAGGCTGCAGAAGGCAGGAAGTACAAGCCACTGATAAAGGGACACGGACACAGGAGCGAGCAGACGGACGGAGGAAGGATGTCCCGTTTGTTTGGGAGCAGCGAGGGGTTTCATTACACCCCTGCGATAAGAGCAGCTGGAGATTGTCGCAGAAATCTAGACTGTTGCGTGATCCCTGCGCTTCCCGTAAAACAATGCTGATTACCCATGTATCACTTTACCCTAACAGTAACCTGGCTCTTCAGATTACACTGAGTGCACAAGGATGGCAGCAGAGCACTGGATGGACCACAAGTGATAAGGAAACAACAGAGTAACAGGGTACATTTCATTACAAACACGCACAGAGGCACTTCACTGAAACACAACTGGATTTCAGAGCAGATAGTAACTTTACAGTGTACACGTAAAACTGTGAACCAGCCACAGACATCAACAGCATGTCTCTGTCCCCAACACTGGATAGAAACTGTAGATGCAGTGTTCCACGTTTAAACTAGTTGCAAGTTAGAAACTACAATACTGTGTACAGAATAAAAACATGCTCATCTCTCTTAAAGTAACTGGCCTTGTGTCCCTTACCTTTTTGTGTGTCATTGGTCAGGGCTTTTGGGCCTTAAGGGGGGAAGTGTACCACTGTGTGTTATTTTCACCAACAACAATCTTCTGAGCTACTTGTGTGAGCTCTGTGCTGTGAGGTATTATGTTTGACAGTCCAGCACCAGAAACAGTGATACCATGAGGATCTTTGTGCCTCTTCAGAAGGTCCTGCAGTCATAGCAGACTGAGGTAACTAGCTGAAATAATTGTTATGTTTTATCATTTACTGTGATATCTGCTCATTTCAGCTAGTGGATGCTGTCTCTGAGGGAGCATTCTGAAAACTGAACCACCTGGCTCATCAACTACAGGAAACTACAGAAAATGATTTTTTTAATCTGGGGTGGACATCTAAAGCAGTGTTTCAGTTGCTGCTGCTAAGGTCTTGAGGACAATAAAGCATAATCTTGATCAAACATAATTACTACTTGAGGTGAACATAGGTCAGGGATATCCACTGAGGAGGCTTAGTCATGTTAAGCCTACAAGCTTCTGTCCACTCCCAGCAAAGACCTTAAGGGAAACCTTTGCCATCAAGACTTGACATTGTGTTTGTACCAGGTTCTCTTTGCCTACTCCCCAACTCCCCATGTTTTAACTGTGAATTTACCGCAAGTTACTTTTTTATCTTTCTCTCTGCATTTAACCCGTCTATGATCCCCATTTTCCCACTGGTACTAGGACACAACACAATTGTTTATGTCACTGCAACTTCATGGTCCTCACTCACACTCTCTGATAAGAAATAGTTGTACCAGTCTAATGGTAAGGCAATTTTATTTATATAGCACACATCAGACATAATCTACAGAAATAAAAGACAGATTTAATGATCTATGGTCTGCCTGCCAGTGGAACCACCAGATGATTAGTGTAATAGCAAGTTGTCCAGCCTGCATTATGAAAGTTCTATATAATAGGCCTTTAATATACTTTCACTCACGGGACACAGTGCAATCATCATCATTTTCAAAGTAAAAACAGCTATATACTGTACATAGGAGTGTAAGTTATTCAAAGTAATAACTTGAAGTGCTGAGATGGGTATTTTGAACAACTAAAATAAAACTTTTAAATGGGTATTTATTTAAAGAATTACTAAAGTCCTGTTGCTATGGGTTTAATCTGGATATCTTGAAATTAGGCACTTTGGCTTTCACGCTCTAACAAACACCCCTTTAAGGCCCATTTACAGCAACAATGATCTCAGCTTAGGACTTCTCTCCTGCACACACACCTGTTAATGACCAACCAGGCAGGTTACAGTACACATAGCACATACAGTACATACTATATGCACTGCCCTGTGTGTGTGTGTATGGGAAACTGAGTCAGGATGAAATGGCTTTGACTGCATTTTCCACACAGCAGATAAGGATCAGAAGCGCCCTGATACTAGGAATTAGAAGCAGGGATCCCATTGATCTCTAATGGAGCGCTACAAGCAGTCTGAGAGCCCATCAGTGTATCCAGGGAAACACAAGCCCATGCACACACACAAGACAAATAAGTCGGACACGCTCACTTGTGTTATAAATGCATGAAATGTTACTGTGCTATTAGGTTGCACCCAGCCCAATGCCCCAGAATCAATGATGAAGGCTTAATTCAGCGGGTGCAGGAGGAGCCGTCTGTGTGAAGATGTGTCCACACACCATATGTTTTCTGCACAGAGGATTAAAGAAACACAGATAGTGTTTCAAAGCTCAAAGTCTGACTGAAACTGGGGGTCAGTGAACCAGATTGCTGAGCTGTCCACGTTCTTGGCCACAATAAAGGAATAAAAAAGCACATTACCCTTTCCTCACAGAGACACACACACAAACACAAGCTCCAAGTGAAGCCATGTTGAAAGATGGGCTCCAAACATCTTGATATTGTGTCTCTTGTCTTTCATCGCAGATGAAATGAATGTATCCTCGCTGCCTCTCTCCTCCTCCACGTTTCTTGTTTTCTGGCCTGCTGGGCACATCTATTACCCTTTGACGAATGACACCGAGAATCTATCTGTGCTTACTACCCTCACTACACTGTGTCAGCAATTCATCCGTGCCTCTATAGTCTCAGGGTCATAACAGCCTCAATAGGACTCCATTCAAGTCTGCAGCAGCAATTAACAAGCACCGAAAGGCATTTATAACGATTAAATTGAACTTTGGTGTTCTACTTGTCTCTGACATAAATGATAATGTATTCATTTCTCTTGTGTGATTGGTTTAGGAAAGAAAAAACAATGGAATAAAACCAGTGAAGATCTGACTGTTTAAGTAGGGAGACAAATAAATAAACCAGGAAAAAGCCACAGACTGGGTTTTGCTCTGATGAACATGATGCAGTGACCATTTGATTTTATGGAATACTTGAGACAAATGTTAATCCCATTACGAGAGGCATAGGGGTAACCCAATTCTCTTTCAGATTAAGGCAAAGGGCTAAAAACCCTATAGATTTTTGGGGACCACATTAGAAACAAAGGGGTAAGAAATTTCCCACTGACTTAATTATTTATCAATTTAGGCTAAAAGGCCTTTTCAGGAAACAGCTTGGTAATGAATAGCAACAATTAAAATTATAAGTATTTTAACTATGAATTAATGTTAATGTTGCACTCTGAAAGGTTTTATTGTTGTGCTCACCTTCCCGCGGACTGTAACTTAATCTTGTACAAAGGATCTCTTTTCTTGTAAGATTAGTGTATTTGTTCATGGTTCTTGACAAATAAAGAATAAACTAAACCTGTTTTATGTCCCTTAAATGCTCTAATCAAATATGTACCAATCCGTTATCGCCTCAAAATGTTTCCAAAAAATCACTGTTAGCTAACTTCAGCATCACATCGACAGGTCACTGTCTCATATTTACAGAACTTTTTAATGGCTCATCTGTTAGCTAATCCTTACACCATCTGTTTTTTCCTAGATTTCCATTGATAAAAATCATATCATGACAGTCCGTTTTTGTGGTCATTGCATCACCCTTCTTGTCTCAACACCAGCTGACAGCTCATGGATCTATTAAAGTAATTAAATAATATTAAATACTATGATGTAATATGATCAATTATGTGCTATATTATGAACTAGTATGGATTTTATTATATAATTATAGGAAATATATTTCTAAAAGGACAAGCCAGGGAGACCAGGATTGAGGCCTTAGCGTGATTTCTCCATGATGTTTAAAAAAGAATTGGCTTTTGAAAATCAACAAGGAATCCATAGACATCACCGACATAGACATTATGCTTCATTCCTGGTGTAGATATATGTAGATATGTATATGTACATGTAAGTATACAGTATATGTATGATATGTATGTGTGTGAGGATATGTAGACATGTGTAGAGATTGTTTTTTCATTCAAGTCATTATTCTTCATTTCCTCTCACGACAAACTCACTAACTCATGTTCAGAGACCCAAGTTGGTGTAATTTTAAGCAAAGCATTTTAACAGCCCACAAATCACCGGCTTTTGAAATAATAAGCGCCATATATATTACGTCAATGTAGCACAATGCCACTTCAAACCACTGGTGGCCACTGAACGCCTCACAATAATGGAGTGGATTCCCAGCTGAGTGTCTAAGTGCTACTTTTCAATCCTAACCCCGTGTTTTTCTACATCTCCTCCACTTCCCTCTAAAATTACATTGACATGACATTGTGATAACCAGATACCGCAAAAGAAAAGGCTAATTATGAGTGTTTAAGCTCCTTTTGCAATTAGCCAAATCGGAGTTTCTTACATTTCTCAGAAGTTTCTATCGTGCTCCCCCGAGAACAATGGCACCGGTTGAAACCAGATGAACTTTGATTGCCTTAAGTGGCGCTTTAAGATCTACAGTGAAATGTGTACAGGGTCTAGCACTAAGGAGCAGTACAGAGGGTTAATGTATTCTTGTGTCCCCACTATTTTTGTTTACCAATATAATAATTACATGTCATACTGTGTAGCTACTGATGGATCAGTCTGATGCTTGAGACACGGTTAGAGAGTCTGAGTGATTTTTTCTACACTGTCAGATATTTGTTGAAAGCAATCTTTGACACTGGTCGTCTTTGATCACGCTGTGCAATGTGGGGCCACTCATATGAAACCAAAACATAGGAAAACTCGCACAGAAGAGTCTTAAAACAGTCCAAAAATGTATCAAGTTTACTTTGCAGATACTGTATGTACATGTTAAATACCTTGATTCTTAACCATCAATACGGGACCCGGAGACAGTGGACACTCAACACAGTGTAGTATTAAATATACAAGCCTAGAATGCTTCCTGGAATACATAAGACTGTATAGCCTCGTATTGGGTCAAGGTTCACGCCATGAGACTGTGTTTAACATTAGTGTCTAGACTAAAAGCAGCCACCCAATCTGAAACACAGGCAAAGACACTACAGCTACAGCCTTGGTGCTGAAGGAAGCCTTCTACTATCTCTCACAGGGTGCATTGACCAAAGAGAATAGACAGGCCCAATTGAGGAGTTAAGGACATTTATATAGTTAAAGTTCTCCAACATTATCACAAAAAACAGGGTGATTCTGGTAAGTGGCTGTGATGTGTGTGCTGTCGGTGAGTGGTTAGAGAACATAGCAAGTGACTTGATATTTAGGTGCTCTCTACAGAACACCAAATAACACCACATGGAAGGCCTATGGATCATTTTTGGGCTTATTCTTATTTAGACCATAAACTGCCTGATGGAGGTAATATACTGCACAGATAAAGCAAAAATCTGAAGACTATAACTTGATATAAAATGGGGTGAGCTTTATGTAATGCTTTGTCACTGATTGGTTGTATGTATCAATGGTTCAGTGGCAATTTATTCTGTGCATGTTTGTACTACCCCTTGAATTCTGATTGGCTGCTTGTCTATCCAATTGTATTCAGAGGAGGTTTACTCTGTGGTCCTCCTCCTGGAAATCAAACTCAAACCGACAAGGACTAATTCTTTCTAAAGACTATAAAAAAGAATTAGGATGGCTGGTCATGCTAACTACTATTATTGCACTGCTTGTGGTAGGGTCTAGAGTTAGGGAGAACCAGCAAGGATGTGTGTAGAATACAAGGAAAGCCATGCTTCTCACTTTCTACATCATATCCAAAATGGCTAACCACTAAAGCAGGACAACCTTCTCTCTGGACTCAAATATATGGCTTCTGCACAGTCCTAAATTTTGTGTCCCTTCTACAACCCAAACCTGCCTTCAGAAATTAAATCTTACATGACGTTAGGTGAAGTTATTTCAAAGCATAAAATGTCCTTTCATCTGTACGCAGACGACCTGCGGGTTTACCTTCCGATTGTCCCTGCTTGTCCTGATAGTCTTCAATCCATCAACAGATGTTTAGAGGACATCAGAGTGTGGCTGTCTCAGATTTTCCTCTGTTTGAATAAGGATAAAACTGAATGTATTGTGTTCGGCACATCCAACCTGCCCAGTGTTTCAGATCCTGGTCCTGTTGCTTTGGCCCCCAAATAATTGAATTGAATAATCTGGGGGTGAAACCAGACAGCAGTCTAAAATTACCAAATCTGTGGTTAGGGCAAGCTTTTTTCAGCTTCGCCTCTTTTCAAAAGGAACCCTTTTTAAGTTGCACTGACCTGGAGAAAGCCATCCATGCTTTTATTAGCTCCCGTATAGACTACTGCAATGCGCTCTATGTGGGAGTTCACCAAACTGGACTTCACCGTTTGCAGCTTGTGCAAAACGCTGCTGCCTGACTGCTAACTAACAGTCGTAAACACGAGCACATAACACCTGTCCTGTACTCCCTGCACTTGCTCCCTGTCCAGTTCAGAATTAATTTTAAAATATTAATGTTTGTTTTTAATGCACTCACAGGCCTTGCACCTTCTTATTTGTGTAAGATTCTGACCCCTCACCAACATCTGCTGAAGTTGCCCCGGTCCTGGTTCAAACAGTTCTTTTGCAGTGGCCGGTCCTAATTTCTGGAACTCTTTGCCCAGTGAGTTACGTCCCATCATTGACCAGCCTCTGTTTAAAGCCAAATTTAAAACTTGTTTATTTAAAATGGCTTTTTGCACTTAATGGCTCTGTGACACTGCTCTGTTTTTATTGTGTAAATGTGTTTTTAAACCTATTTGTAATTATGTTTATTTATTATTAATGTTGTTAAGCACCTCGGTTCAATCTGTGGTTGTTGGAAGGCGCTATATAAATTAATATTGATTGATTGATTGATTGATTGATTGATGACAAGAAAAATAATCTACATTCTAACTTTCACATATAATTAATGTGGTCTATCTTCCCCACCATAACCTCCAAAGCATCGTGTATCATCTTTTCATTGGGTGCTTTTAATAGAGATAAAGTTCATGTAGCAACAAATTTCTAATCAAAATCCATCGCACCCTTCAGTAATGATCTGTCACTCAACATGAAGATGACTTACAGCCGTCTTGAGCCACTGATCCTCACTGATGTACGCCTCGTTCACTCCGGCACGTCTCCCTCGCCGAGAGCGCTCTTAATTGAACGCGGCAGTTGTCTCCTTTTAATTTCAGCACTCGCTAATGTCGTTAATAATGTATGGATATTCTAATTAGAATCGGCCCCGGTTGCTTTTACACTGTAAACACTATTGATCATCTGTTAATTAAGTTTTAAATATCATTGACAGGACATGGAGTCACAGCAAATACTGTATTCTCATCAGGCCCTTCCCATGCTCGCATCCAATCCTCACGCTTCAGACTCATTAGTGATGCTGCCAACCCATTCTCTCAGATCATTTTATTCTTAGTGCTTACGTTACTGCTTATTACCGTAACATACACAACGTAGGCCCACATTTACCCAATAAACACAAAAAAGTATATGGGTTACATTACTTCAATTTAAACATGACTTATTTTTTCTACTGATGTATTTTTGATAAAAGCACTTAAGGCTTGTTTGATGTTCTCTTGGAGACCCTATTTTTTTTATTTTTTTTATTATCCCTTCATTGTCGGCAGCTGTTACCAGGGGGCCCCCAGCATGTTTTTGATGTTGGTGGGGGAAACCAGAGTATCCAGGGGAAAACTCACCCAAAGCACAGGGAGACATACACAGAAAGGCCCCGTCTGGAACCATGGATCTTCTGTAAGGCGACAGTGCTAAACATTGTGCCACCACGCCGCTCGTAATTACAAGCGACATCATCAGAAATGATAAGCATTAACCACATAAATAAAGGCACCAGTATTTAGTTAAAAATCACTAAATCATCACTACATGGATAGCTGTCTACATTTATGACTGTGTTTAATCATTGGTCGCATTTTGAATAAAGCACAGGAAAGCACACTTTCATTTAAAAGCTCAGTCTAGTCTCTACCTCACAGTCCAAGGACGAGCCAGAGTCGTCCAAGGGTCTGGGTGCATCTGGCCTCCATGTCTGGGACATCAAGTTAAACATATAACCCAGTCTACACCGGTATGACAAATGTACATCAGAAATTGTGAACACAAACATACTGTATAATCTATTATTGCACATCTAAACAAAGCTTTTATTCAAAATGTGTTACGAGCTTCAGCCTTTTAGACAGTCTGTGGTTGTGTTTCCTTTGTGTAGACGCTAACGCAACATCAATTTAAGCTTTAAAATCACTGAACACAAGTAGTCATTTTACATTTCCTTTACACTGCCTTTCTTGTTTTCTCTCAAGGTTGAGTCTGGAGGAAGTGAGTTCAGAACTTGTTTTGGTTGCCAGGGAGACGGTGCTTTGTGAACAGGACACAGTCATTGCTACCTTTTGTACAACCAGGGTTTGATTCAATTCAGGAGCTGCTGCAGTGTATATTCCTCGGTCACTCAAGGAAAAAGACAAAAACTGTAAAACAAAACATTAACTGAGTTAAATGTATAAGATCACAGTTATTTTTACATGATGTAATTGGATTTTGGACATTACAATGATAATAGTTAGGATGAGGCGAGGGCAGGATGATGGGGGAAAAAGCCAAAAGAGGCCTGTGTTAATTTTGTGAAAAAGAAAAACCAAGGCTATACAAAAACACACTTCTCCAGGACATAAGTGATGTAAATGTCAAGCTCTCAGGTAACAGCAATGATGCTCTCCAGTCACCACAGGCTATTTAGATCAAAACTACAGTTCTGAGCTCCTACACTGCACTCATAAACCCCCGCCCTGCACATGTAACAGGGTGAATGGTGTATGGTTTTGTTTGTTATTGATTGGATTATCAATCACAGTTTTATCCAATCAGAGCAGCACTATGTTGTTTAGGTTTGTAATGGTAAAACGGTTGCTACATCTTCAAACCTTAACTTAACCTTAACTTATCTTCAAACTCCACACAGACAGACCCTGCCCTGGATGGGAATCAAACCCAGGACCTTCTTGCTGTGAGGCAGGAGTGCCAATAACTCTGCCACCGTGCCAACTTAGAGCAGTGCTTAGGGCAGCTTAAGATGGATTTTCATGAGTTTGTATCACTTACAAATCTCGTAAGAATCACACACACACGGGGACACACACACACACAGACACACACCACACACATACACACACAGACACACACACACACACACACACACACACACACACACACATACACACACAGACACACACACACACATACACACACACATACACACACACACACACACACACACACACACAGGGCAAGTAAAAAATTTGTTTAAAGGAATAGACAATTTGAGACACAACACCTTTTAATTAAAGCAAGATGCTATTCATGAATATTATCATTATAGCCAAACTGCAAAAAGAGTGTATAATTTAAAGTAAAAGTTAAAGGTAAATCAGAAACCTAGTTAAAACAGACATGCATAATAAAGCCACTCTCTCGTTAAATAAATGACATAAATCAGATAAATTTAAGGCTATATGTTCTGATTTGAAGAGTGCTGATGCCCACGAACACGTCTGAATGTGAGTCATGAGCGCTCCTGTCCTGTCTGTAGCTGTCTCTGCATCAGCCCCAGCAGCTGCTCACAGCCTGACAGAGAGAAACTTTTCTCTTCCCTGAGTCTGGCTTGCTGGATGACAAAATCAATACTGCTGAATAGAGAGAAAGAAGCATTATATTGCCAGTTGGAGCATGAGTGAAGAGGTAACAACTGTTCCTCTCTCATATTTTTTTCCCGCGATGGCTTGTTGGACCCAGGTGTTAGTGTCTTATTGATTTGTGATGTCATATAAGCACAGCTAGTATTCCTCACAGTCTTGTTCTAGTCTTTATGTCACCGCTATGGTCATTTGAGGTGTGCAAATGCAAGAGTAAGAGTACATCAGCCTTTGCACATTGTTTCCTTTGTTGCAATGAATTTAGAACGTTAAATGAATGAGCAATGGATCGGGCATGTGAGCTCAAATGAAATAACAATTTTTTTAGACATCTAAGGTGAAAGCATGACTCACTGGAGTTTTTTATAAATCTGTCAGACAGCCCAGGTGGTCACATTGCAGACATAGTCTATCTACAAGTGCACATTGGTACAACTTTGCAATACTACTCAGTCTAAAGGAAGGGTCTTGTCATTGATATTGTTGCCCAGATGTTGCAGAAATAATCCTAAATGTCAGATGCAGTGATGCAAACAATAGAGCACTCTTGATTCATCTCTGCAAAAAAAGGACTGCTGGTACCGTTAATCCAACATGTGTTCTGTCTCTTGTCAGCAGATGTTAGCAGATGTTTTTATTTATTTTTTAATCACACACATATGGTAATTAGTAATGCCTTTAAAAGGAGACTGGGAAAACTTGTATTGAATGGAATCATAGGATTGTGTCTTAATGGTGTCAAGAAATCACCACCGCCATTTTTTCTGTTTGGTCTATTAGAACCATTTTTCTGATGCCGACCCTTGTTTTTTTAGTATACTAAAACTTTAATAAAAACAATAGAATTAAAACAAATCAAGACATCACAAGACATAAAGGGATTAAATAAATAAGATCCACCAATAAATAATTATAAAATACTTGTGAAAAGACAATGCCCATGTATTTCCAAAAGCTGCCACTTTTTTATCCTATAAAGTACCTATTTAATTAAAGGCACACTATGCAGGATCTAAAATTGGCATTTTTGTAAATAAATGTAACTCGTGCCCCACCCCCTTTTTTAGTGCTTATCACAGAGTAAAAATCAAATCCAAGTTTACTCTGGCTTTGAATGGACTCTAGTTACCTGTAATTTTGCTGTAATACACAGTGTTTCCATTTGTGAGCTGTGATTGGCCGAGAACTGGACACCCAAAAAGCTACCTCTCATGTAAACAAAGGAGGAAAACAAGCAAAGGGCAGTTGGTTTACAGTTTCATTCACCTCTACCCTGTCCTAGAGGTACATTGGTGTGTACTAAATGTGTATAATGTGTGAGGATTGCCTTATTGTTTGGTCTTTAAACCTTGTTATTTGAATGTCTAAAATCTTTTTTGTGAGCAATGTTTTATATCAGTTTTGTTTCTTTACCTTCAATGAGAACAAAATAAAGAGTAGAAACAAGTGCACATCTGGCATGGAAACAATTGCTCCTCTTCTGCATAATAATGACTAGATTGTTGAAGTTGTAGTCCAATTCCAGCCACTGTGGCAGTTTAGTGTCTGTTTTGTTGCCCACCAGTAGGAGGGGCTGTTGCTGTGGTAATAAAAAAAACCTGCAATTTTCTCCCCCAGTGTGTGATGGTGGACTGTAAACGCTGATAAGGCCTTTCTCGGAGTCCGCCCACTCAAATTACCCCACATTATCGGCCCTCTAAATCTGATTGTCTTTGTTGTTTGCCCAGAGCCTTACTGGATCCCAAACTCTGCGATAAGCAATTCCCCCTACCTCCTGCCCCCTACTGTGAGTCCGTCAGGTGATGCTCTGCAGAAAAAGTGCTTGTGCAGCAGCTTCTATGGAGCGTGCTGGTGAGTGGTGTGTACTGGTGTGTGTTGGTGATAGGGGCAGGTTGACATAGTGCTGACGGGCATGGGAAAGATGAGAAAAGGTGGCCTGCTGTGTTTGGGGATTCAGACGAGGGTGAAACAAACCGGCTTAGACACGACACATCAGAGAAGGAACAACATTTGGAATCACACATTTCCCTTTTTGTCTGTAGAGCTGCCAGGAGTAAAAGATCAAGATTGCACAAATTAACTCTTTCAGGTGTCTGACATAAAACAGGATTAGTAACTTTACAGATGTATGTATGGCTTGCTGAAAACTACACAACACATGATCCAATTTTTTAAATAAATATTTACATAATAAATGCACAGTTGTAAACTGGTTACAGTGCTATGCAGCTAGCAGTTACTAGAATGTGTCTCATGGCTCATGCTGAAGCAGTATTATTTTGCATCCTCAGATCTATAAGAATACTGAATACATTACAGGTTTGCACCCTTTATCTTTACATAGTGCTGTATGGCCATATTTCTATTGAAGCCTCACAGGAAGTCATAATTGCAACTCAGAAAGTTAGAATTATTTGTAAAAAGTCCAGAGTTTATAAA
Source organism: Perccottus glenii (assembly GCA_024416835.2). NCBI lineage: Eukaryota > Metazoa > Chordata > Actinopteri > Gobiiformes > Odontobutidae > Perccottus > Perccottus glenii. The sequence goes on along the minus strand of CM044565.2, from coordinate 11,101,120 downwards.
GTTGTAAATAAATCCAGAGTCCAGGGGGAGGGGAGGGGTACACATCACCAAGCAGGGTTACCGTCTACCCTAGGAGGAGATAGAAAAGAAAAAGTGCTAAATACTACTGCAACAATAGGCAGGTGTAATAATAATATGAGAGAGTGAGCATGTACCTAAGGCTAGAAACCAGTGTGAGTGTGTACCTACAGCTACAAACAGTGTGAGAGTGAACCTACAGCTACAGCCAGTGTGAGTGCTTACCTACAGCTACAGCAAGTGTGAGTGTGTACCTACAGCTACAACCAGTGTGAGTGTGTACCTACAGCTATAGCCAGTGTGAGTGCGTACCTACAGCTACAGCCAGTGTGAGTGCGTACCTACAGCTACAGCCAGTGTAAGTGTGTACCTACAGCTATAGCCAGTGTGAGTGCGTACCTACAGCTACAGCTAGTGTGAGTGTGTACCTACAGCTACAGCCAGTGTAAGTGTGTACCTACAGCTATAGCCAGTGTGAGTGTGTACCTACAGCTACAGCCAGTGTGAGTGTGTACCTACAGCTACAGCCAGTGTGAGTGCGTACCTACAGCTACAGCCAGTGTGAGTGCGTACCTACAGCTACAGCCAGTGTGAGTGCGTACCTACAGCTATAGCCAGTGTGAGTGCGTACCTACAGCTACAGCCAGTGTGAGTGCGTACCTACAGCTACAGCCAGTGTGTGTGCGTTCCTACAGCTACAGCCAGTGTGAGTGCGTACCTACAGCTACAGCCAGTGTGAGTGCGTACCTACAGCTACAGCCAGTGTGAGTGCGTACCTACAGCTACAACCAGTGTGAGTGCGTACCTACAGCTACAACCAGTGTGAGTGCGTACCTACAGCTACAACCAGTGTGAGTGCACTACAGCTACAACCAGTGTGAGTGCGTACCTACAGCTACAACCAGTGTGAGTGCGTACCTACAACTACAACCAGTGTGAGTGCGTACCTACAGCTACAGCCAGTGTGAGTGCGTACCTACAGCTACAGCCAGTGTGAGTGCGTACCTACACCTACAGCCAGTGTGAGTGCGCACTACAGCTACAACCAGTGTGAGTGCGTACCTACAGCTACAACCAGTGTGAGTGCGTACCTACAGCTACAACCAGTGTGAGTGCGTACCTACAACTACAACCAGTGTGAGTGCGTACCTACAACTACAACCAGTGTGAGTGCGTACCTACAACTACAACCAGTGTGAGTGCGTACCTACAACTACAACCAGTGTGAGTGCGTACCTACAACTACAACCAGTGTGAGTGCGTACCTACAACTACAGCCAGTGTGAGTGCGTACCTACAACTACAACCAGTGTGAGTGCGTACCTACAACTACAACCAGTGTGAGTGCGTACCTACAACTACAACCAGTGTGAGTGCGTACCTACAACTACAACCAGTGTGAGTGCGTACCTACAGCTACAACCAGTGTGAGTGCGTACCTACAGCTACAGCTAGTGTGAGTGCGTACCTACAGCTACAGCCAGTGTGAGTGTGTACCTACAGCTACAGCCAGTGTGAGTGTGTACCTACAGCTACAGCCAGTGTGAGTGCGTACCTACAGCTACAGCCAGTGTGAGTGCGTAACTACAGCTACAGCCAGTGTGAGTGCGTACCTACAGCTATAGCCAGTGTGAGTGCGTACCTACAGCTACAGCCAGTGTGAGTGCGTACCTACAGCTATAGCCAGTGTGTGTGCGTTCCTACAGCTACAGCCAGTGTGAGTGCGTACCTACAGCTACAGCCAGTGTGAGTGCGTACCTACAGCTACAGCCAGTGTGAGTGCGTACCTACAGCTACAGCCAGTGTGAGTGCGTACCTACAGCTACAGCCAGTGTGAGTGCGTACCTACAGCTACAACCAGTGTGAGTGCGTACCTACAACTACAACCAGTGTGAGTGCGTACCTACAGCTACAACCAGTGTGAGTGCGTACCTACAGCTACAACCAGTGTGAGTGCGTACCTACAACTACAACCAGTGTGAGTGCGTACCTACAACTACAACCAGTGTGAGTGCGTACCTACAGCTACAGCCAGTGTGAGTGCGTACCTACAGCTACAACCAGTGTGAGTGCGTACCTACAGCTACAACCAGTGTGAGTGCGTACCTACAGCTACAACCAGTGTGAGTGCGTACCTACAACTACAACCAGTGTGAGTGCGTCACAACTACAACCAGTGTGAGTGCGCACTACAACTACAACCAGTGTGAGTGCGTACCTACAACTACAACCAGTGTGAGTGCGTACCTACAACTACAACCAGTGTGAGTGCGTACCTACAACTACAGCCAGTGTGAGTGCGTACCTACAGCTACAACCAGTGTGAGTGTGTACCTATGAACAATCAGTCTCTATATGTTTGGTGAAATAATTATGTTTTGAGTTTGCTTTTGAAAGCCTCAACAGAGGCTCTGCGCTTCTGTTTTTTCTAATGAACACCACTGGCCCTGTCTCACTTTCAGGCCAGTTATCCCACTAACCCTACTGTCTCAGCTCTCATAGACCTCCTCATTTATTCCATTGCATTTGACATAGTCATATTCAATGTTTACCTACTCTTTATCTGGCATTCTCTCAAACAGATGGTGTACTGTTGACGCAACACATTTATCCATGTACCCGTGAATATGTCACAAGTGCTGTGCACATGTCGGGCCTGAGTTGAACATTCTCTCTCTCAAAGGAATCGCTCTGATCCTCTTTGTAAAGGGCGCAATGTAAAAATTTTATCAGGTGCGAGCAGGATTCACAGCTGTGTTCATTCCAACAAGCCACAGGCGTTTGGTTCCATTCTGATGAGGATTTTCTTTGAGGGATAATACAGAACAAATATGTGATATGGTACACACCCAGCTGTACACGAATACTGATGACAGGTGCAGCAGATGAATGCAAATGACAAATGACAAACTTACTCAGTTCAGCACAACCTATGGAGAGAATACTAAATCTCACAGTACTGTAGAAAAACAGTACTGGCAGAAAAACATTTAATATGTAATTACTTTTGTGAATATTGCAATGCTGATATGTGGTAATTGAATGTGCCCCCTAGCATAGTAAAAGTAAAATGTGTCTAAAATATGGATTACCATAATATTGCAATTCAAACAGTAATATAGAAAGAACCAGTGACAGATCTTAGTTAAGTAATAAAAAAAAGCGTAATTTTTATATAGTTTGATCATTTTGTTTATGCATCACAGATTTCACACCTCGTCATTCTGCTCTGCTGCTACAGTAGCCCAGGAGGAACATGCTATACATCTATGAACAACCCCAGAGAATATAGGTCAGATGATAGTTTATAGATGGCGACATCATAGGGTTAGGGTTAAAGAACCATGCTTCTCCTCCAGCAGTGCTCAATTTGTCTGCTCTTTGCAGTTGTAGGAACGAGAAGTATAATGAAATATCCATTTAAGCTCTACTATGCTCATTTCCAGACAAACAGTTATTCTTGGTGTGATTATTTGTCATTGTCATTCTACAATACTGAAAACATATTGACTGATGTGTCTACAGTGGTTCCACTATAAGCCAATTAAACATATTCTCTCTCCTTGGAATCTATATACTTTCTAACATTCATTGGTGGTCAGCTGTTCCTAGATAGTAAGTAATCTGCCAGTTGAAACTGACTGCACTAAGAATGTTGGAGTTTTGGTGCCGCTCGGATGATTGGAGTACACTGTGCTACTCCACAAAGGCTAAACATAAGGACATTTTTCATTTCCCCAGCAGCACAAATCCATCATTAAGCAGTGGAAGGAATATGGCACTTGTGTAAATCTGCCCAAAGCAGGCTGTCCTCAAAATGTGTGAGTGATCGTCCAAGAAAGTAAGACCTGTACATACTGTCCCACATTTGGGCTGCTGAAGCTTAACTCCTTCAGAAGACACTTGTCTAGAACACCTAACTGTGGATTGTCGTTGTCAGCCTGCCAATTTTAGTCGTACATTTTTTTCAAGTGGCGATTAAGCTGCTTTAGTAGTACATACTATACGTTATATACGTTTTGGGGATTCTATGCTTTATTTTGTTAAACCTATATAGCATTAACTTCAGCTTTAACTTTAAATTTCCCAGTACCCATGATAGCAGACTTACTGTACAAATGCAGTGGTAGTGTACCTGTGTGGTCACCCAGCTGCGTCCCTCCTGGCCTTTCCTCCCACCAGCTAATGACCTTTCACTCTGACAGACTGATGGCTCTATTTTAGCTCCTCTGTGCACACGTCAGAGGGATGATAGAGGAGCAGGAACAAGAGGTGAAATGAAGAGATGAGGCTTTGATAGAGCACTGCTGAGATGAGCGGACAGAGCAGCGAGAAGAAGCAGAAAAAGGAGGATTTTGTACTTTAGATTGTATCCAAAATGCATTTTGAATAAAGAATTCCATTGTTTGGACTGTGCACAATTTAGAATATTTGCAATGAATGATTAGGCTGTATCTCAGAAGAAAAGTTGCTCAATAGTAGTGTACTTTGGTCTTTAAAAATAAGTCTTCTCTCAGTATGGAACGTAATTTATATTTCAATAAACCCCAACTGTACACACCAGACATTAGTTTCAGCTGCAGTAAATGTCCTGTCCTGATAAAAATAAAATGTTAAAAATATACTACCAGCAATGCGAACCAAGTTTCCCTCAGTAAGCAGCACAGTGTGAAGTGGCTGGGATGAGAATTAGCACCTCTGAGGCCATGGTTCAGTGGAGAGCTCCTGCCTCACGTGGAGGAGTTCAGGTATTCTAGGGTCTTGAGTGAAGAAAGGATAATACAGGAGGCTGACAGGTGGATTGGTGCAGTTCCTGAAGTATAATGCAGGTGATGTACAGGTCTGTTGTGGTGAAGAAGAAGCTGAGCTGCAAGGCGAAGCTCTTGATTTGCCGTTGGGCATGAGCTTTGGGTCATGACCAAAAGGACAAGATCCCGGCTGAGCGCTCCCTGATAGACTGGGTGGGAAGCTTGGTCACCCAGGAGGAGCTCGGAGTAGAGCCACTGCTCCTCCACATCAAGAGGAGCCAGCAAAGGTGGACGCCTTCCCGGGGAGGTGTTCCAGGCATGTCCCACCAGGAGGAGGCCTTGGGAAGACCTAGGACACACTGGAGGGACTATGTCTCGGTATTCCCCAGAAGACCTGGAGGAAGTGTCTGGGGAGGGGGAGGTCTGGGTGTCTCTGCTTAGACTGCTGCCACAACCCGGTCCCAGATATGCAGAAGAAAGTGGATAGATGGTTCAAAATATATGTTCAGAAGTGGGAAGTAATAAAGTATTTGTACTTTGTTACTGTACTTATGTGGCTTTGTCAGGTATCTGTACTTTACTTGAGTATTTATTTATCTGGCAACTTTTTACTTTTACTCCCTACTTTTGAACACAAATATTGGTACTTTCTACTCCTCACATTGTCAAAACAGCCTTGTTAATTTTACAACCTCTGCGAATGATGACATAACGTAAAATGTAACTAACACGAGAGGGAGAGTCAAGAGCAAGAGGAGTCTGGCCAGCATGAAGTGTTCAAAAGAACTGTTCGAGGTTGTTGGTTACAAGAATGATTCACGGCGTAGCTTATTTTGCATTTCTGAATCAGTTGAATCAGTAGACTTGTTTTTACTACAGGTATCTGTACTTGTACTTAGTTACACAATATTCCAGGAGTGCCTCAAATTGACCAAGGTATCATTCCTGGTTGGAGTCTGTTTGCTCCAAGTTCATTCACCCACTGTTTCCAGGTATTTTCTGTCTCTCGGTAAAATCTGTAAAATAAAAAAAAATTAATAAAAATAACTACAACTAATGAAATAACAGTTTGTTATAGCAGATGACAGAAAGAATAGTTGTGAGTTGCCTAAGATGAAAAGGAGAACCAATCAAAGAGCCGGTGGGTGGAAGGATGTTTTTGGCTCCATACTTAAGAATTTTTTTCTTTGAGTAAACTGTTTAATCACCTAGATGCATATTGTAATATGTTTAAGTTACTCTTTTACAATGCATTTAACCTATCCACTGGAGCACCTGGGACCCTCTACAAGTCAAGCGCCAGTGATTGGTCATGTTACTAACCAGAGACAACAATACATGTTTTTTGATCGAATTGGAATCATCTGTGAAAAAAAGAAGTCAACAGCATTCTAGGCTTTATTGTGAAGGGTTTTTATCGATGAAAATGTTCAGAACATACAGTACCAGAAGCTTTGGCCAATCACATTTACAAGGGTGTCTCGAGTTAGGAACGCTCCCATTGGTTGGATGGTCTACACCACTTGACAGCAATAAAAAGTAGCTAGCCAAAATTACAGAGAAAGCGTCTATTCCAACACTGGCTATGTCTGCTTACAAAGAGAAACATCACAATTGGTTCAGTTTTGTTTCAGGTAATGCTGCGTCCATGTTTTTGGCTCCAATTTTATATCACATCTACAAAATGGTGGTTAGAAAATAAAGCACAACACACATCCACCGCATGAGCCGCTCCTTAAAACAAGCACAGAAAAATGAACATAAATAATAAAAACGGGAACATGAATAATACCTAAGAATGAGTCGTTTCACCAACCGTTTACCAGCATTTATTTCAACTTTGCCATATATGTTTCACAATAAAAATCTAAACAGTAACACAAAAAATATCTTGCATATTTCAAGACAACATGAGTCAAATTTATGTATTCTTGGTTCAAGGTTAGAAGGCCTTTTAGCCCGGTGTTCATTCCCATGAGGAGAGTGTGCATCTATCAGTTCATTGAATACAAACTAGAAGATGTTTTTTTTTACACTGTATGATCAACATCAACATTCCATTTTCAGATTTTCCATTTCTCAAGATGCTCGGTGCTCTGACGCAGGCTTAATCAGCGGTTTAGGGAATCACTTGAGCTCCTCTGGCTGACAATGAAGGACAATGAAGACAGCAAGTGTAGCTCTGCAGTGACGGCAGCCCAACATGAGCCCGTATTTACATTTGGTGTCGATAGGATTTGCTGTTTGCATGACCTTGTAAAGCCAGTAATCCCTGCTTCATAATGAATAAATACATAAACAATGAAATTTTCATCTCCTTACAGCCGCTCCAGAATGTCGGACAAAAAAATGGAAGAATGGGAAAGAGCTGTAATGTTGGTGTTTTGTGACTTAGAGGTATTTGCAATTGTGTTGATGTATGTTACGACAGGCTGTGGTAATGACCTAATCTATATTGTGCTTGTGCAGCAACCAATCAATGCGTCGGACTAGTTACTGCATGTGGTATGTTATATGTTGTGATCCCGGGCCAAAGAAGCCACGGTTAGAGCGCCGTCCTCAAAAAGAGGTATGCCTAAGAACAAGTTTTGAAAGTCAAAGGCAGCATCAGGCAGAGAGCTGTCATAAAACATCTCAAAACTTCAAAATGTTGTGAAAAACAAAATACTACCCTCAGGTAAAACTTTTTTGTTTTTCAATATTTACTTCTTTTTTAAATGTTTCAGTGTGCCACTTCTCTTGTGGTAGACTTTTGCAAGTGAAGGGCAAAGACAAAGATGCAGCGTTTTACAATTTTTGACTTTGCCTCCAAATCCTAAAATAAACGTTAGCACTATGTAATGACAAATGTACTGCACTCAGAGTTACTCGCAATGCATCATAAAAAGTAGTTAACAGTATTGGTCTCTAGACATGCCTCTGCATGGCCAGTCATTCAAATTCTTTTTTTATTCTATACAAACAATTAGACTGGTCTCTCTCGGTTTGAGTTTGACTTCCAGGATGCAGAACAAATAGAGATACAACCAATCAGAATTTAGGGGTTAGTACCAACATTAGCTAGGACCATTAAAATTAAAAAAAACACAACTCTTAAAACCTGTCCCATTTTGAATAAACGGTTATAATTGGTCCATCATCATAAAAAAAAACTCACTGTGGTGTGAACTCTATTAAGTTATCTTGAATTAGCTTGTTAAGATAAGAATACGAGTTACAAAAATAATAAAATTAATGATTTGGATGAAGACTTTTTTTCTCTCTCTCTTAAAATCTAGCTTAGGTTTTTGAAAGTAGGCTGCCAATTATGAGC
>CM044565.2:10888041-11088041 GCA_024416835.2 Perccottus glenii | reverse complement strand
CAGGTAAGCTTCCAGCTTATTGGTCAAGACTGAGATGGAAGACATCTTTGATCAGCAGTGACGGGCAATCTTTTTTGTCTGCAGACCTGAAGTAAATACACACAAACACCAGTGTCATATCTTACAGAGGTCAGAGGGCACAATCATCATTAGAAAGCTTTTCTTCATGTTTTCACATCAACTCATCTGACAGTGATATTTCTAAACATTATGTTACTAAGCAGCTCCCTCCCACTCCAAACCTCCACACAGACAGAGCAGTGCTGACCGCCAAGGTTCAAGCACCTCAAATTCATCTCTTTCATTTCCTACACCTTCCTGTGTCTTATTTCTGTCATTTCCTTCTCTACATGTCACATCCTATTGTTCTCAGTGGTTACAGCGCACATGTGTATCGTACAGGGCACAGACTACAGTGAGAGGCAGGTGCAGAGCCGTGCAGGGGGGTGTTTCCTGGTTGGCAGTAATGCAGCAGAGTTAAAACAGAGTGAAGGATCACTCTGTTTATAGGGATTTGATTGCAGCAGAGAAAGCAGTCCAAATTGTGTGTGTGTCAGCTGCCAGCAGCGGCCTGCCGTCGACATTTTACTCCCTCCAACTCGCCCGTCTTTTCCCTTATCCTCTGCATTGCATTCTTCTGCTCTCCTTAATTCTGTTACCTCCCTCCCTCACTCAGTAAAAGGATTTATGTGGTGTTGCCTACGTCTCGCTTTTGCTCTCAGTATATGTTCTGTTTGAGAGGGTGGTACCAGCGCTCTGCATACACATACTTTTATATAAACACACAATGTTCCCAGTGGACGACCTGGGAGAGATGATGTGAGCATAGAACCAGTTAAATATTTGTTTGCTGTAGCTCCCAGATGCAGTATGTGGTAACACAAGTTTATGAAACCAAATGAATCATCTGTGCCAACTCTCATAGGGAGCACAAAGCACACTGCTCATCACAAAATTGTACAGACCATTGGATTGTTGGTCTCCGCTGACCTGAAGCAGAGTTTTCGCTCTGTACTGTGTGCATCTGTATCTATTATCTCTGTTAGTATCTATTATCCATCTCTGGTTCTACAGCCGCAGTGGAGTTTTGCTCACTTAAAGTTGAATCAGGGAAATAAGAGTTGGACCTGTACCACTGGTATTGTGCTGTAACACTTCATCACACTGACTGGCTACTGCAGTTCAGCTCATGACTGTGGTTAACCACATCACATTAATGCTTTATCAACTTCTGTCTAACTTGCTTGCAGCAACAAATTGTGACATTCTGGCCTCAGACATCCTGAGCTCTGACCTCATTTTAATGTGCAAACCTCTTTATCTGTCATCAGAATCAGTAAATGAGCTTACAAGACTCACTGAACTTTCCGTCTCAGTCAACCTTGTGTGCTAGTTTTTCTCCACATGCAACACAGCATTTACCTGTGGTTATGGAACATCTTTTACTTTCTTCTCAGCTTTTTTATTTGGATTGCGACCTGGGTGACAGAGTCTTCACAGACCTTCATGCTGCAACTATTATACGTCATCAGATTCCTGTAACGCTGAGCTGTCTAATTTAGGCTGAGCTGTCCTGACCCATCTCACCTCTGTGAGGCTTCTGACAAAAGACAGAGCCACTTCACAATCCACATGTTGGCAGGGCACCCTTTAGGATGCGGTGAGACAAAGAAAGACAGGAATATCCCTCAGCATAAAAGAGGCTTGTGATTAAAGTAACACTGCGTAACGTTTAGCTAGTAGCATTGTGCAACTATAAAGTCCAAAAATATACATTCTCATATTGATTTAATGATTCTCAGACAGTTGATCGGTAAAATCTTACCTATTTCACTGACACAGTACCCTCAGATGGACAGAAAACTCTGATATAACCCTCCTGCACCCCTTATAATTTTGTTACACTTGTTGCCCTAATGCGCAAAAGAAATTATCCAAGAGAGACCGCCATAGAAATATTATCTAGTGATGCATAATTCCCAAAAGAATTTTGTGGATACTATTATTAGCTTCTCTCCTCACCAACTATTTTTTGTGTTTTTAAAATTCAACCCCTTAAATATCTTTTTTTTTTATTAAAACCTGATTTAGAAATATGACAAAAAAACACAAAAAGTCAATAATTTTTCATCTTCTTCCACTTTTCCGGGCCGGGTTGTGGGGGCGGCAGTCTGAGAAGAGAAGTCCCCCTCCCCAGACACTTTGTTCAGCTCCGAATACCGCAGCGTTCCCAGGCCAGCCGAGGGACATGGTCCCTAGATCTTCCCCGGGCCTCCTCCCGGTGGGACATGGCCAGAACACCTCCCCAGGGAGGAATCAGGTGGCATCCGGAACAGATGTCCGAGCCACCTCAGCTGGCTCCTATCGTCCTTTATAGTGTGGTGTTTCATTTTGGCAGTTTGGGATGAAATTAACTCCAATCTACAGTAACTGACACATAATGTCTTGCCCTGGGATGACACCTGTGTAAACAAAGCCATACTAACAGGCTTTTGTTTTAGATGACATATGTCAGTGAGTCTGTGAATGTTTGTGGAAGTCCAATGAGGCTTTGATGGATGCAGAAGCGTTGAACTTTGTGCACATTATTGATTAAACTTGTTGGGAACAGTAATGTTCATGTGTAAGTAAGGACGTCATTTTGGACAACGCATACACACACACACTATCAGTCATCCCTAAAATACACCCAAATCCTTTTAGTTCTTAATATTTACTAAAATTGGCCCTACAAGCATGATGATATACCTATCAATAGAGCCATTGGCCCTTTTTCAACTCTATCTCTCAAATATGGTAAACATCGGGCGACATAGACAACATCTGGTGGAAAATACTGGAAACTAAAATTTCAGTCCCTCAATATCATGAATCTATGAAAAAAGTTATCCAACTAGTGTGTATTAAAAAAAAAATATTTGTAATGGGAGTCAGTGGCACACGGACAACAGGTGTTACTATTTTTTTTACAGGGTCTATTAAAAAAAAAAATCCAGAAATTTTAAAATTCATCACAAAATACACACCCTCTTAAAAAATGTCATTTGCATTAACACAGCCAGAGTTATCAACAAACAAGGGGTGTAGGAGAGATATATTATATAATATATATAATTCCATGCCACCAGGGGTTTCCTGAGTTGGCGCGCTTAGCAGCAAACAAACACAGGGAGCAGAAATAGGACGATACACTCGACCCTAGCAGAGGTTTATTACAGAATGCACTAAAAGGACCCTACCGTTTCAAAATACATGTTTTTTTCTTCCAAACTTGCCGGTTTTGGATAGTTTCCTCTCAAAAACAAATAACATAGACAGTCTGTTGCGGAATCTGCGCCCCTAGTGGCTAAAAGTTACACTGTGTCGCTTTAAAGCAACATTTCAGCATTTTTGAAGCGCTGGAAAACTGTACAGGCACAGAGTAGCAGAAAATAAAATCTTTTGGGAACAAATAAATTTCGGTTTAAAGCTTAATTGTTCTACCAAGAGACGTCTTTTATTTTTAGTACTATAGAGTGTTCCAAGGCAGTACTCTTCTGCAGCACTGTCCGATCCACTTGCTCAGCTGATTGGTGGACGGTCTGTTTTTCTTTGTCTTGGGTTGAATCCTGCCATGGATCCCACTATAGAACCCAAAATAACAACTTGTGTTAAAATAATGTCCTTTAAATAACAAAGGCACATGTAACATTCTTATCAACATGTATACTCTTCAAATTAACAATGTCTGGTGGTACCTCTCGCGTACTTTCTCTGGATCCGTTTTTTTTGTGCACACACAGAAACTACAAGTAATAAAGTAACTACTTGTACCACATACTGCACAACATTACTACTCCTTAATGGAGATTGTACAAACCTAATTATTCCGTGTTTAGTTGTTGTGGTGCCATGAGTGAGATACGTGAACACAGACAGCACTTCCACAGTCCTCATCTATCCACCACCTCCCAGTTCAACACCATCTCTCACAAACATCTCCCACTTAGCCAGAAATAGGCCCACACCCCCCTTGTGCTGCATTGATATACGAGTTAGCTGTGATGTGTGAGGTTAAGTACAAAGACAGTCGACGCTGACGGCGGCTGCAGTGGGTGGGTGCGGTGGCTGCGGGGAAAAGGCAGGTAGCTGGAGAGGGAAGGAGGTTACCGAGTGGGTGTCCTCAGTGAGTCATACACACAGCAGTGGGATATGATAGCATGCGTCTATTGATGTGAAGAGTTTCTCTGGGCTTCCTCGCTGGAAAGTTTAAAGCTATCGATTTGTCCAGGGAGCGCACTAGAGTAGGTGTTCTGTATACCTGGCCCACCAGCTCAGTTTATTTTTATGCGGCTGAGCAGAGCAAAGCTCTGGGACCACAACAATGAGTTTATATCATTTCTATTGTGAAAATAAAAGGTTTTCAAGTAAGATTACTGTTCCACTTTGGCACCCTTTCACCAACAAAAAAAAAACAACAACATATCTTTACTAGATTAAACTCTACTAAAGGTAATCAAAGAACAAATGAACAAATCTAATGCTGCAGTTCGGATGGCAAAAAAGTTCCAGAGTTTTATTTTTCCGACTGGAGAAGATATCAAAAAGTTGGGTGGCACTGGTATGACATCACTTTTTATGTAACCAACAGCAACTTCTCAAACACAAACCACACTGGAAGCACAGGTCAGAAAAGTGTTGTCTCACTAAATTGAAGCCCTTATTGAAGATATAAAACTTTTCTCTAAAATGTCCTCTTTCATGTGTTGTGTCCCCCTCGGGATGGCCTTTCCTGCTCCGTCCAAGGCCAAGTAAAGTGTCAGATAAAAAAAATGGTAGAGAGGGGGTGATAAGGCTAGGCCAGCAGGATTGCTGTTTATGGACGTTGGAGCCCAGTCTCTGAGAAAGGTAATTTCACGCTTGGTGGCACTGACTCCAGTCCCGGTGTTGTCTTTGTGATTAATTAGGCTTTTTAAACGAACAAACCGGGACCCAGGTGAAGATGTTAATTATCCCAGCATTATGCAGATAGAATAAAGTCCCAGCCCTGAGGCACAGAGCCACATGAACATGCACTTACATATAGTAGACAGACAGTGGGATGTTCAGATCATCTCTGCTAATAGTCAGCAGATTTCAATAAAAGACTTATTCAGTCAAATAAACCATCCGGGTCTCAGATGTCTGTCAGTTGAAAATTGTTCAGGATGCAAAGAAAAACCCACAAATAACTTCAGCTGAAATACAGGACTCTCAAAAAAAGTGGTGTGGCTGTTTCAAGATGCACAATAAGGAGGCACTTGAGGAAAAATGGATGCATAATCAAGAAAGGCATTAATACACAAATGCCACAAAGCGGAGAGGAGAGGAGTCAACAAGGCCTATGATGAAAGGTACATCATTCCTACTGTGAAACATGGAGGTGGATCACTGATATTTTGTGGATGTGTGAGCTACAAAGGCACAGGAAAAGATGAAAGCAGCTTGTTATCAGAAAATACTGGAGGAAAACTTGCACTCATCAGCCTGGACGTACTTGGACTTGGTCAATGATCCAAAGCACAAGGCCAAGTTGACTTGTCATTGGCTACAGCAGCATAACTCCTGACCTCAATATCATTGAGCCACTCTGGGGAGATCTCAAACGTGCAGTTCATACAAGACAGCCCAAAAATTTACTTCTTTTTGCCAAGAAGAATGGGTAGCTTTACCATCTGAGAAAATAAAGAGCCTCATCCACAACTACCACAAAAGACTTCAAGCTGTCATTGATGTTAAAGGTGGCAATACACAGTATTAAAATTGGGGTATTTAAACTTTTAATCAGGGTCATTTCTATTTAATGTTTTTATTATTGCTTCTCGTCTTCGCTTGAGTGAGGCTTATGCATCGTCAAATCAGTTGACTTCAGTTGAACTATGCCCCTCCAATAGCCATACCCCCCATTCGGCTAGGAACCCCTTCAGGGGCAAAGAGTGTGGTAGGGTTACCTAAAAGTGAATAATCTTTACACCAGACATGCCCAAAGTCCGGCCCAGGGGCCAATCATGGCACAAGGTGAGATTTCAAGTGGCCCTCAGCTTCAGAGATAAAATGTACTGTTTATGGACCCAACGGCAGCAGCTTTATACAAAACTCCTTCAAATCAAACAAAAACCTGTTCAAATTCAACTAAAACCCATTCAAATCCAACTAAAACCTGTTCAAATTTACCTAAAACCTGTTCAAATCCAACTAAAACCTGTTCAAATTTACCTAAAACCTGTTCAAATCCAACTAAAACCTGTTCAAATCCAACTAAAACCTGTTCAAATCCAACTAAAACCTGTTCAAATTTATCTAAAACCTTTTTTAAATCCAATTAAAACCTGCACTGAATAAAGAACCAAAAGTCGGCCCTTGGAAATTGTCCTTTCGTTAGATGCGGCCCGCATTTCAAGAAGTTTGGACACCCCTGCTTTACATGGTCACAGAGAACCCTTTAAATGAAAAGAGAAAAATAGAAAACAATACACTTCTCAAAGGCTTTAACAAACTGGGTCTGTCAGTTCAGCAGCCGTTTTTGGCCCTTATTTTGTAAAATATTTGCATTCAACATGAGCAGAACTTGTGAGTGACTCCCGACAGTGCAGAAATCTGGAACAGTTCTGTAGATTTATATGTTTGCCGTTCAGAAAGCTGGGAATAAACCAGAAACAATCTGCCTATACTGTTTAATTCAACAGTATACACCTACAGCATGGGCGGAGTTTGGGGGGGTCTTGTGCTTTGATAAAAATAAAAATACAGAATTCATATTTTCTCATTTTATTTGCCCTATCTTATCATTTCTGTGGATATAAGGAGTACGTTTAGAATTAATAATTTTTAATTCAATTAGATGGTAGGATATAAAATATGGTAGCCCATAAAAAAATCTGAGCTTGTGGTCTGCTGGTAGGTGCCCCCACACCAGTGTTGTGCCTGAACGCGTTCATTGAACGATAGTTCATGAACTCGTTCATATTTTGGGCGAACGTGAACTGAACGTGCTGAATTACTGCCTGATGAACGTTACTGTGAACTCGTTCAGTCTGGTGTCTGTGAACGGCACGCTCTCTCAGGTTAACTTCGTTCAATAAGGTGCCAGATTTCTATAGAGCCTTCCAGGAGAAAACCCGGCTAAAACACACCTCAAACGGGTCTTAATATGTAGCGGAAAAACACCAAACCTGGCAACACCAGCCACCAGTGTCGCACCGCCGCATGCGTGACGCGTCATCAAAAAAAAAAAAAAATTAAGTATGGAGGCGACAGCAGCATGTAGTAAGGCGTATGATCATTTAAATTCATTCATGTAACTTGTTTGTTGAACCTGCCTGGTCTATTTTTCCAGGATTCCAATATTCTGTTTTAGCATGTGGACAATGGAAAATTATTAAAATTTAAAAACGTTTTCACCTTAATGTTTACTGTCCTGTTTTTCTTTGAATAATTCCTCATTAAAAAAGACCATTCAAGCAGCACGTTTGTCCTCATGTTTTTGAGAATGTACTGTAGGGTTGAAAGCTGCAGCTGCCACTAGTGTGGAGTGAATGGACAGCAACAAAGCATTAAAGCAACAATGTCCCCTCAATGCTAATGTAAACCCTGGTTGGATAAGGATTAAAAATTGGATATGAAAATTAAATCTGACGCATAGCTTCATTGTTAAAACTGATAAAATAATTGCTGTCTGTGATTCTACTGTATATGGGCTGTGGCAATAATTTTGAAAAATAATAGCTCGCTGCAACATATGGAAAAAAAGAACTATGAACTAGTTCATTTTTGGAACTGTGAACTTAGTTCAAAATTTTGAAGTTTGAACTATGAACTGAACTAGTTCATTTTAAAATTTGCGAACTGAACTTTGAACTAGTTCTTGTAGAAAGTGAACTTTCCCAACACTGCCCCACACGCACAAAAGTGAAACTCCGCCTATGATCTACAGATATACCCCCTTGCGCTGCTCTACATCAAGATCTAGTTGCTTTTTCATCTTATTTGACGCCAATGCTCCTTCACCTTTGCCGTTTGTTTCAGATTGAATTTATATCCCACATTGGACCATAATTGGTGTGGCACTTGTATGAAGTCACCGTTAAATAAAACTGACATTGTACCTACTGCCACCTAATGTATTGCACCAGAGGATTTCTTTTGTAAACTGTAAATGTGTTTAATTTGTTCATTTAATTATTCTGCATTTACTGTATAAACAGAAAGGAAACACCCGGACCTCCAGTCCGATGCTGTAATTTGAACATGGTGAGATGTTATTGCTATTGTGCTACTGAGAAAAAGCTCAATATAACTAATGTAAACAGGGGGAAAATAAACAATAATTTTGGACTCGAAACAGGCTGTACCAAACCGACTCAATCCAATCGATGGAAAGTGACTTTACTTATCCATTATCCATCTGGAAACATTACACAAATTAAATCAGAAGGATATTATTTTGATAAATGTGACTGCACTGTTCTTGAACCTCACTGCAGACTCTTATTCAAGTCAAACCAAGAAACAATCCAACATATTGCATTGTCTCACAACAAACCTAAATGATACCCTGAGTCATCTTCATTAGCTCACAGCAAACACCTATGTCTGCATTCTTTCTCCCTTTTATCAAGCGGTAACTATGGATTCAGCTCAATGCCAGGTTACACTCTGCTTTTTCCTCATTATTGATGATGATGATACACAGGTTTGTCCTTGTTGTGTTTTGTGCAAAGGATTTAGTGGGTAAATGTTGAAATCCCCTGCCTTGCATGTCCCTCCAGATGGGATGGAAATGGGACAAGAACACCAAACAACAGGCTTTGCAAAACACTCAAAGCTAGGAAAGTAAAGATGTACGCTAAAAAAATGTGTTGGAACAGGAAACTGGCAAATTTTTCTTCTGCTTACTTACTTACTTACTTACTTAGAGGGTTACTGTTATTGCATCCTTTTTATGTTCCAACAACTGTCCCGTTGTGCTTTTACAATTCATTTCCACGGTGACACAATGTTTGGGGGACACACTGGGCCGGACAGTAAAGCAGACTTTGTGTTTAACCTATTTATTTGAACTGGAAGACAACTTGTTTTCGTCTAAGTGTAACCAACAAAGTGCCCGTTAATGTGGTTCCACCAGTCCTGCAGAGTGACCTTTGAAGACGAGTCCAGCTGGCAGCGTGTGTCCCGTGTCTCTCCGTGTGAAGCAGCAGCAGCAGACATCAGACAGCCTATTAAAGACTCAATTAGACACTGTGCTATTGGATTCCTGTGGCTATGTGTCCTATTGAAATGCCATTACACAGAGACTGAGGGGAAAGAATAGGAGAGATAAAGAGCGGGAGATAGACAAACACGCTGCGGCGGAGTGAGGCAGGCTCGCAGATAGACGGCGATAAAGGCGAGCTCAGTCGAGTCCCTCTGGCGTCGGAAAATGATTAGAGAAGCCCTACATAATGGCATCCCACACACAGAAGTTATGGCGCAGTTTCTTCATGTCACATTAGGAGGGCTGCTGTTACAGATAGGTCTGGTAATCCAGTAATGCTGCAGAGGGATGAATGAATCCAATTCAATAAAACCCTGTGGTGGTTGCTTTCCTGTTTATGAGTGCATGAGTGTCTCCTAAACTGTGATGTATTTTTGACTCAGAAAATGATTATGACATATCCTTTGTAGCTGGATCACAAAACACCACCTATAGACTCTTTTACTCT
Source organism: Perccottus glenii (assembly GCA_024416835.2). Taxonomy (NCBI): domain Eukaryota; kingdom Metazoa; phylum Chordata; class Actinopteri; order Gobiiformes; family Odontobutidae; genus Perccottus; species Perccottus glenii. The sequence goes on along the minus strand of CM044565.2, from coordinate 11,078,322 downwards.
TTGTGAAAAAATTATGAAGCACACACATTTGGCAACAGTGGAGCAGAATTCAAAACATTTTGATGGAAAAATTCTGCATAAACATACATGTGTGTGCTGTCTTTGAGAGGATAGCGAACATTACTGTAGTGAGGATTGTTCATACACTATACTATAGGCTACAAGTTACTGGATGCTTAGGACTATGCTATCTGTGTCGTCTCAGTGGTCTTTACCCTCCCCAATATGTTTGGTATGCTCCAGCCTTCCAGCTCTTCTTCTGTCTCTCAAGTCAGCCAACGTGTCACAAAGACCAAGAGATGCACTTTTTCAGTTCATACTTAAAACTGTGGAATGAGCAGCCGCTGCACATCAAACAGGCTGATTCACATCCTGTTTTTAAATCTTTAAACAATTCATTTTTCTAAGAAGACATGTTGACTTTAATTTCTGCTGGATTGGATATTTTTCTCTGCAGCTCATATAAACTAGTGAGGGTTTTTGAAAGACTGCTTGTAAAATATATATTTAATACCCTGTGCAGGTTAAAATCCTATAACTTTTTATTTCTTTGTGCATACTGTGTTTCCCTCATTAACTTTGTTTCTATTTCTGTTCTAATTACAAGCCGTCTGTCAGTCTTTTCAAACGCTGTTGTTGAACTGCAGCTTGCACTCCCTGCAGACTCCCTCTTATTCCATTCTTCTACAATAGAATCACAGCAGAGGTAATTAAGAGCTTTTAGACTCGGAACATGTGAGGAATTGTTGTATATAGGAAAGTAGGTGATACTATGTAATGTATAACAGTAAGCGGTCTGTTGATAGAGGTGTTAGGTGTTGCAATCAGCAGTTAATTCATTATAATGGCATAATTACCTGGCCTTAGAGTAACACTTACAGTATTTTAATGCAACCAACATATCTTTAAAATGCTGGTAAAGAACAAGAGCTGCATGAGCTTTCACAATGGAACTCAAGTTCACTGAGTTTTTGAGTTTTTTGTAAGGACTTTACAGATTGTACAAGACAGTTTGTGTAAAGTCATAGATACAAGAATTTAGACTACACCTGTTCAAAGGAAACAAGTCACTGAACGCTTAAAACTGTGTCTTACTTAGTTTTAAAACAACTTAAAACTTACATAGTTTTGAGCAACCTTAAACATCCTGGACTTGTACATTACACTAAATATACACAAATTCTGAGAGGCCATTAACTGGACGAACGCATTTTGACAAAACTGCATTGATTCTGTTTTAGAAAGGTTTCTTGTTTACACAAGGCCGGCGTTACTCCACAACAACACAAACTTCCAGCCAAGGGGGCGTTTTCGATTCGTTGCCAGTGTCTTCTCTGAAAACAATGACGTCAGAAAGAAAACCCACCCCCTAGCGGTCTGGTATATGTACTACATTGCCAATGACGTTTTTGTCTGAACACAAATCGGCATTGGCATGACAGTTACGTTTTCCTGACCAGCATTTATGTGTAAACGGCCCCTGGGATCTGTCAAACTAAGACCTGCTTGACCAGCTTAGCATATGCATTTGGCAAAGCAACAAAACTTACATTGAAGAAGAATGCGCTTTTATGTTATAGATATACACATTATTTTAGGTAAAGGTTCGAGGATTATGCAAAAATATACAAATTTCTACCTATTAATACCTATCTGCTAATGGTAAACAACATAGCAGCCAATATTTCTAAGTAGAACTAAAGTCCATCAGTAGAATATTGAGATAAAAAAAATATTTGCTGTCATATTTTTGTTTATTAACTAGTGCCCTTGCATAAATGAATGAATGTAAATAATGCTTCTTTTGTTGCTGAGGTGAGAGTGTATCTTCTTAATGGCATTACTTGTGAAAGTCTCTGTAAGCAGCTACAAACACAGATTTTCGCTGATGACTTTTACAATGCCTAATTACATCCACAGTGAGGAGTGAGGGAGTTGTACAAGTTCCCTGATTCAGTGTTGAGCGAACCATCTAAGCTTCTTAACATCTTGACACAGTGTGATATGCCGGGGACACAAGACCCCGCCACATTAAGGCTCCCTTGTTCCTATAGCAACTTGTTCCCATGTCTCTATCACGGTGTATATACATAGCCAGTCTCCGGGGCAATCGTTCTCCAGCTCAGCAGAGATATTAGCAATTATGTGCTTGTTAGGAGTGGGCCGCAGATAAGAAAGATGTATCTGGTGCCTGATTACTTTTGCACTGTGTTCCTGGGAGAAGGCTGCGAGTCCTCGGGGGGGGGGACCCTTCTCTGCTAATCTTAACCATTCGGGGTGGAAATATTGCATTTTTGCTTGTATTGGATTATTCATGCATGAAGTATTGAGTAAATGGGAAAGTGGGAGAGCTCTTGTGAAGTAATAGCCCCTAATAACCCCACTCCTCTAAAAGTGTCTTTTTCTTTATAGACAGCAACCAGGCATAGGTGTTTGTTCCCATCATTGTATGTCAAAATACAGGGACCCTCAATATGAAAAATGTCAAAAGTGAATAAACTTGGGCAGGAAATTGTATGACATTGTAGTTTAAATATCTTCATATTTTTGTACATATGATTTCAATATGCTTCAATAGAGTGATGTGGGAGTGAGTGTTGTGTAACTTGAAAACTTCTCACATCTCAAATTGTTGTTTCCGGGTTGCTATGAAATCAAATGCTTTAGCGATGATCAGAAATGACGTGGGTTATTTTAGTGTCACTGTCAAGATCTTCTATTAAAGGAATCTTTGGTAATTATCTGAGTTGTGCATGACAGGAGGTCATTCATTGCAAGTCTGGACATAGTCTTGTTCACATAAATCTGAAAAGAATCAGCTTTAGTTGAAATACAAGCCTCTAATTATGGTAAATGGCATGCATTTATATAGCGCTTTTTTGCACCCTTCTCTGGCACCCAAAGCGCTTTACATCGTGCTTCCACTCACCCCATTCACACACATACATCGTATATGTATGTATGTATATATATATATATATATATATATATATATATATATATATATATATATATATATATATATATATATATATATATATATATATATCGCACAATGTTCTGTGATTAATCGCGATTAATCGCATTATACACAAAATTTAATAATGAATTCAAAATGAGTGTACTGCATACATTTTAAAAGAACTGCTATATGAACAAAAGTGCAATAACATTTGGTTTGCACTTTAAACAACACTTTAAACAAATAATGTGCTTTTTACAGCAGTTAAAACATTTCTTGTAAATCTGAACTTAAACATTAATGTAATCAAATTAAATATTAAAACCAAAAATATTTGCCACTGACAGGGCATTAATATTTTGTTTAGTTTGTTATAGAAAAACAGGTTATGTCCAGAGCTTCAATCATAACATTATAACAATATAAACAATATAAATGTCTCTCTTGTGTTTTCATTACAGTCAGAGCATGTGAATGCAGTTCCGCGCGTTTCACACCCTCTCCCTTTCACTTGCCAAACTCAAGGGTGCATGGGTAATGTAGTCTCTGCTCTTGGTGGGACAAATTAGGAAGCGTGCATTGTGAAGGGCGCTCTGGAAAGCGGCAGAGCAGGCAAAGGATTAAAACCTCTATTAAAACAGATGTCGAAATGAGCGTACCAGTACGCTAAAAGCACGTTCTGGGCGCACGGAGAAGTGGCGGTACTGAGTACAGGTGCGCACTGCCCACTTAAAGCACTGGATGAGGGCGGCTCATACGTGCAGTCATTCGTTGCGATCCTAAGAATGTTCTTCAGTCCGACATCTTTCACCATACTAATCGGCTAACGTTAACGCGCGATAAAATAATTGTCGGCGTTAATTCATTAATGCGTTAACGCCGATAAAAACTGTTAACTTGCTCCAGCCCTAATATATATATATATATATATATATATATATATATATATATATATATATATATATATATATATATATATATATATATATATATATTACATAATCCATAATTGTACATAGTATATTAATATTTCCAATGGTTCTAGTAACTCATGCTTCTAACCCATGTGAGTGCGTGCTATGTGTTGATGAAGCCAGAGGAAGCGGGCTGTATGTGCATCACTAATGAAATTCCCTCTCACCAGATGGCCTGCCTTTTTGCAACACAGATTTTTTTTGTACTCACCCCCCAACTCCTCTCCTTCATTCCTTCTCCTCCTCTGCGCCTTCTGTTCTCTCCTCCCTCTCACCATCCAATCATACCCTTTTACCCTACCTTCTTCTTCTTTAGCCGGACCTCATCATGTGATCTAAAACCAAACACATTATCATCAATCAGTGGCTGAAGTTCTTACACAGCAACTCTGGTTCCAGTGAGTTTTCTGCCGCTGATGTACTCAGTCTATTTGATAGTCAGATTGTGTGTGTGTGTGTGTGTGTGTGTGTGTGTGTGTGTGTGTGTGTGTGTGTGTGTGTGTGTGTGTGTGTGTGTGTGTGTGTGTGTGTGTCAGAGACGAGACTGACATGTTCCCTATGCTTGGAGCTTTCCTCCAGAGGCATGCTGATCACAAAAGCTCATTTGATTGAATTGCTGCTGAAAGCTCAGAGCAGAATGGTGTAGAGTGATGGCCCGGCTGATTATAATGCACTGCAGCATGTGTCAAACACACCAGCAACACTGTACGATCAAATGTACTGTAACAGCCTCCCTCTGAATTCCACCGCCCCCAGGCAGACCTCAGCGTCACTGCTGATCATTTAGAGAAGCAGTGGGAGAAATGACCATGAGGGTGTTTTCTGCTATTAGCATCGTCATCAAGGACAAGCATCGAAGCTGTAATGCAGAGAGGGCAGTGAGTAATGTTTTTTTTTGTTTTAGATGGATCTTTATAGGGTGATGGAAATTTGAAAAGCATTCCATTAGAAAGCTGCAAACAGGTGGATAGGGTATTTTATAAACTTACTTTTATTTTCTTTTTTTAATACAAATTTAACAATCAATGAGTGTAATGGACATAGTTAACCATGAGTGCATTGTTAACTACGGGGTCCGGTGCAAATGGCAAAAGATAACAATGTCATGTTGTCACAACTGACACGTTTCAGTAGAAAAATATGTAGCATACTTTGAACATAATGATGAGCTGACGCAGTGGCTTTGTCCGAAACTAATCCCTAGTCACATGGAGCATCATATAGGAGATACATATTTGCATAATTTGTGGAATATAACACATTTTCAGCTATTATGAATGTTTATGTTTTTATTTATCAATTAGTTCTTCTCAGAATGTATCGTAGAACTCTATTATCAGCTGAGTCACATGACTAACAACTTCTAAAAGACAGTGGTGTAGTGTCCAAAACCATTAGCAATCAAGTGTACTATATAGTCCACTATAGTTCAGCCTATGTAGTGATTGAGGGTTTAGGAACTGTATGGAGTGCTTTCGGACACAGCTAGTGAGACTATTGTCTTGTTGAGACTAAACAATTTGAGTGGAGTTTGGAAGTCTGTGACGGTCTCTGATAAACAAACTTCAGATCAGATGCAACTCAGCGTTTGATCAGAGGTGAGCAGTCGCCATATCTGAGCTTTACAGAGACTTATTTTGAACATGTTCATATTCTCGACTAATTCAGAAGATTCCAAATCTGGGCCTGTCCCAATCTTGGAATATGGGTGGATGGAAAAACAAAATTGCCCAACCTTGGCCCATCTTCTTCTCTTCTTCCCTTTGACTTCCTGTTGTGTGATTTCACAGCTTTACATCTGTTTAACTGTTAAAGTCTGAACCTTTTATTTTTGACACTCTGTGAAAGAAATCATTTGATGGTGATCAAACAATATGTGGCTACACTATGTCCCACTCATGCTTACCGATTAGTGGCTACTCACATAATCAAGCACCTAAATCAACTCATAATTGGTGCAAAAGGTCCTTCATCCCAAGTCTGGACATTCTCACATTCCTGTGAAACTCACAGTGGACAAGCCTCTAAAAAGACCTTGCTCTGTCTACGTAGTTGTCGTCTTTAACCTGCACATTGCATTGGTCACTCATGTGTCTACCTGAATATGCAGACTGTTTGTATTCGACGCACACACGGACGGGCAGATCAACACTAAAATGTACATATCTAAGCTACATGTGCTGAAAGGCTGATGTGTGATTTCTGAGGCTATGTACACACAGGTGAACATCCATACGCCATGTACACACAGCAGGCCAGTGTGTCACGGGCGGACAGTGAGATACAGAGGCGCTCTCCGTTCTCCCTGAGGCCAGAGGAAAATATGAGATGTGCTCCCAAACTTTACTGTAAACCTTCCTGCTTCAACTGACACAACATGGCCCTTGTCTCACACAGAAGTGCACACACACCTGTTTGAGGGAGACTCCTAACTTCACTGGCATCTGTTTTTTTTTTTTTTTTTTTTTTGTTATTTTGTTGTGTGGATGGGCTGGATAGGTGTTCATTTCCTGGTGATGTTTTCTGATGTGTGTGTGTTTTGTATTCTTGACAGACACTTTGGACAACCTTAAAATAAACTACTGTACTTACATTTCTTGGGGTGTCAGTAGTCACAAAATCTTTGGTTTGCTTCAGTTCTTATTGTTACGGTCACAGTTCAATTGGATCCTATCAAATGGGAACACACCTCTACAAAGCTTTCTTTCACCTGAACATAAGGTTATGACTTTTTTTGTAAGTCACAGTCTACTTTCCATTTTTTAGAGTGGTTCCATTTTTCTGATTAATCCCTTTTAATTTACAAGTAAGTGTTGTTTCTCCATCTGGTACCATAGGACAATGTTAGACCTCTGTCCTGACTCCTGTCGCCTATTACACACCACAGCAGTGGCCACTTGTGATATTGCAGCAGGATTTCCTCCACAGAGAATAAGACACATCTGGTGTTGACCTGACAGGGCACCTACAACTTTTAGATGGGTCGGCTTTCATATGACTCAATTTTAATATTTCATATGGATAAAATGTCTTCTAAACTGCTAATCAATGACTTTATGGTACTCTTGCCTCAAAGCCCATTGGTCTGAATGAATTACTTGGACTTTGAAAGCAGGTAAAACACAAGACCAAATGTGGAAGGACTATAGTGCACCTGGTCTATGGGCATCAATATGTACCAATATGTATGCAGGTTGCATTGAAAATTAAAAGACTCCGGACCCAAGTCTGATAATATATCAATGGTTACATGCTGTCACTGCACAATGTCCTGTTGTTTTTTCCATCTGGTAGAATGTGACTTAGTAGACTTTGATTTCGAGGCCATGACATTATTTCAGTGATGTTTTCAGATTGTTTTTATTTTACAGTGCTATTTCAAAATAAAATTGCAAAGGCCACAGAAAAAGTCTTGTATTTCTGCACATGCTCAGTACAGTACCCAGCAATCTCTTCAGCCCTACAGCCTGTTTTATATTCTCAGTGTCTCTATGCACCTACTTTAGTCTGATCTTTCATAATAGGATAATCGCATCAGTGACCCTGAGCGCACACAGCCCCAGGGCAGTTCTCAAGGCCAAGTCCGATACATTACAGCGTTGACCTCTTAACTAACACCCCAGTATGTGTTTTGTTATAGACCCCACTCATTCCACACCACACTATTTGCTTTTAATAGCATATAATGTGTGACCTTTTGTCGGGGAGTTATCAGCATTTCCTGCTTGTACCAACTTTACCTGAACACAAATACAAGAAGTCTGGAGCTGGGAATACACTCGCAAGACTTCTCCCACCACCACCACCACCACCACTGGGCTCTCTCTTCCCCCTTTTCCTTCCCAGGTCTCTCCTTTACCTTCTATGTGAGTATTAGGAGGGTTGTTTTTCAGCGCTGCATAGTTTCAGGCCATTATAGAAGCAATACCACCCAGGGGACATGGGGGCATTATGAGCGCTGGAGCAGCTAAGAGTCAGGGAACAGATGAGTTCTCCCGTGGCTGTGTCTGTATCCGTAGCCCACACTGCTCCTGTGGGCATTCAGCCTCCGTAAACCGCAACTCCATGCTACGCCTGTTAAATAAATGCTTTGGCTTTGGGAACGTGGATGAGAATACAAAACATAGTCACATGACTTTGTTTACAGTGCGGGGGTTTATTTAGTCTTCTATACTGGCAAATAGCCCCCTGGGTCAAAGAGCGGCAGTGTGAGATATGAATGGTATGTATGTTTGCTAAAGCAGAAATGATTAAAGAACTGCCACCGTGTACTTTCATAGAACTGGAATGGCACCCTAACCTGTGATTGAATGAATCAGATTACATTTCAAATTCAGTCACAACGCAGCTTAATAAAACTACTAGGAGCCCTTTTACACAACACATAGGCATTAGATGGTTTCAAGGTACAACATAGTTAGCTTCTTGGATGTTTCCGAGGTAGAAAGTCATTCCTTGACTTTGTTGTATACTTTCAACTCAATGAAAAAATAAATAAATGATGTTGCTGTTCACAGAGTGACAAATCTATGACACAAACATAACTTTAGCCGACATAGCTATCAGCAGTTTTATTAGAAACTTTGCAATTTTAATGTGGACACCTTTTTTATTCAAATGTTTTATTCTTGTTTCATTGAAGACGTCCCTACCTTCTCTTTTATCTGCTTGGCATGGGTCACTTTCAACTAAACAGAAAAGCCGACTGCATGATATTGTCAACGTGTGCAGCAAAAACGCCCCTGAGTGACCTTACCAAATTGTATAAGGTCAGGTCAGTCAAAAAGGCAAGCCCAGAACCATTATGGCTGATCCTCGTCAGCCACTATGGTCTGAATTTTCAGATAGCATCAGTGCAGATGTAGGACCAACAGGTTCAAAAAGTTCTTTAATCCTATTGTCATCCTAAAGTTTCCTAAATGCCTTTTCTTCATTTATTTTCTTTTACTTAATCTATTGCTGCTGGTGTCTGTGTTTTTATATGTTGTGTAGTTGTATGTTCACTGCTGGTTGTGAAGAAAATCGTTTCCTGGGGATATTAAACACAGTAACAGATCCATGTCACTCATACTCAACAACTAGTGGTAAAAGATTTTGTATTGAAGCAAAAGAGTCGCTGTGCAATACAACAGATGCAACACATTTTAAAAAGGTTTCCAAGTTCCACGGAACCATGAAACCTTACAGTTTTATATCAGTCTGCTTGTATCAGCCGATAAGACAAGCAGGTACAGAGCTTTTTCATTACTTTAGCCCTTCAAGATTGCAATTAGAATAAACCCAGATGCTTGATTGTTTGGTGTTTTTGCTCATGGTCATCAGCTTATCAGATCCACACCTAATAGCACTTCTTCATGTAAACCTAGAGCTGACACGGCACAAGTTCTGCTAAGAACCCTGCACTATCTCTTTAAGAATCCAATTACACACAATATAATAATAATAATAATAATAACAATAATAATAAATGCATTCATAAATCCACTGAATCATTACAATAACTGCAACACAACAGTTTGAACAGTTTTACTTCCATCTCCTGGTTCCTTGTGCTACATCGGACACAGGCTCTTTCCCTCCGCTCTCCGTCTGCAGACCAGAGGCTGCACACAGACTAATTCATCATCAACATGACAAATGGCTCTTGGTAGTTTTGAGGGGTATACTTGTCCAGTATATGTGTGTGTTGGAGGAAGGCGAGAACGTTTAAATGGTTTCTTCCTTTTAATGTGGTGTGTTGGGAACTAGTTTGTTCTACATGTAACAGGGGGAGATAACAATCGGACCACTCTCTCTGACTCAGTCCAATAACAAACGTAATGTTTTTTAATGCTGTGTGTGGTGTTGGTGCCTTGTGTGCAGTGAGGCATTATTGTGCTTAGGCTACACATAAAGTGAGCACATATGCACAGAGGCGTGCTGTGTTTTGGTTTCACACATGATCGTATCTGTTTACCCTGTTGATCTTTCCATACAGGTGTACATCTATGTTCCAAAGCAAAAAATGTAATACATAATGTCTCTTAAAGGCATACTATACAGGAAGAGAAAATAATTGAATTCTCCAATAGACTTATGCATTCTCCTAATTGGCTTACACACAAGGATGATTCTGTATGTATAGCCTTTGAATCAATCACAACAAAAAAGAATAAAATGCCCAAATCTAAATGACAAAGTGGAAGGTTCGTTAAAAAACTATACAGGTAATTTGACTTTAACCTGTTAGCAACTCTAAAGGATTGGTGCTCAGTTTTTGTTATTATATGGTGCAGTGTCGGCGTGGAAGAAGTGGTCCCATCTTTAAGCTGCACTGAGAGGTAGTAACAGAAGCGTCACAAAGACGGTAAGATGGATCAATACAACTCCAGCATAAATGGGTCAGCTCAGTAAAGCATTAGGTCGAAAATGTACTTGTGTTTAAGCCACACATATGCATCCTGCTCACACATTCAGCCGAGTGTGATGCCTGTTAGTCATCCGCTCCTCCAGAGGGCACCGTGTGCACACAAACACGATGCACAACACAGAAGTAATGCTTCTCGATTGGTGTTGTCAGTCATCAACTTCACCTTCGGAAGGACTGTATCATCTTTGTGCAGAGGCAATTTCACATTATGAACACTTTCAAAAACTGATAAAACCAGCTCTGATTTTGTAAGATTCAATCACATGACCCCTACAGCATAACTGTAATCCTAACAGAGATAAAGGGGGGAGCAGGTTTGACCACCAGCTCGGGTCAGGGTACACATGTCATCCCCTTACTCTCTCTGTTTAATTAATAAATCTCTGTCCTTTATTTATTTTTGCAAATTAGCCATGTGCGTTTTGGTTTTGATTGGAATTTATTCCTTTTGCCCGATTGTGTAAAGAACTTTTATTGCATCCCCATAATACATACTTACGTCGGGCACTTCTTTACAAGATAGCATACATTAAGAAAGGGGCTTGTCTATTTGCTGTGTCACCTGTTGCGCATAAATGGGACATAAAGCTGACTGACACGCCCATAAAAAGAGCCTAAAAAAATGAGTCCACACGTGCTTTATGAATCTGGAGAAGGCATTCGACTGTGTCCGTCGTGGTGCCCTGTGGGGGGTGCTCTGGGAGTATGGGGTCCGGGGCCCTTTGCTAAGGGCTGTCCGGTCCCTGTACGACTGGAGTAGGAGTTTAACGTACTGTGGTGCAGCTTCTGCAGTGATGTGGTCGATGTACCAGTCTATCGTGGTAAAGAAGGAGCTGAGCTGTAAGGCAAAGCTCTTGATTTACCGGTCAATTTACGTTCCTACTCTCACCTTTGGTCATGAGCTTTGGGTCATCTGTTTCGGATGCCTCCTGGACGCCTCCCTAGGGAGGTGTTCCTGGCATGTCCCACCGGGAGGAGACCCCGGGGAAGACCTAGGACACGCTGGAGGGACTATGTCTCTCGCCTGGCCTGGGAACGCCTCGGAAGAGCTGGAGGAAGTGTCTGGTGTGAGGGAAGTCTGGGCATCTCTGCTTAGACTGCTGCCCCCGCGACCCGGCCCCGGATAAGCGGTAGAAAATGGATGGATGCATGTACAACATATTTTTGAATCCACTGGCATATAGAGAATGTTCACATTGACCATTTTGTAGAAGCATAAACTGTATTGTGTTTAATGGAAAGTCTATTATTGTATATATTATATATTATATATTTTGTTTTTTGTGAAGGTTAGAAATCAAGCAACTCGATTTTGCTTAATAGTAATTATTTATGTTGTGTTGTAGCAGCACTCTTATTGATAGACTCTGGGCATGAGCACACACTGACTGACTGAGTTTTGAGGGATTGCTCCAACATGAATGCCGCAGTCAGCCACAAAGTGCCTGTTACAGATAAATTGCAGCCTGTGACACACACACACACAAGCACAAAGGTATAAGAAACAATGTATGGAGCCGACCCCATCAGCACCAGTCACTTTATCACACAGGCAAAGAAAAAACTCCAGCAACAGGATCGATATTCCAATAGTCCCCTGTCTGCTCCACTGGCCCTGACGTTATCCCGCATCATCTCGGCAACACAGGAAGACAAATGACTCCCGCGTCTAGAACATGGGGTGCAGAGGGAGAGGAGATGATGATGGCCGGGCTCTGGACGTGTACTGTACATGCGAAGATCATTACTGACACTGACAACATCCTCACAGTTGAAGATTCAAAGTGACAGGAAGAGAGCCAGTGTACGTTAAAACAACTTGTAGAAAAGATTGGTTGTGAGATATGAGCACGAGCACACTACAGAGAAATGAGGCGAACATACACTATGCACTACATGTGTAATCAGCAAAAGAGAGACGGGGCAAATAACACCAGCTGCCACAAAGTCCCCAGAGATATCGGAATATACTACTTCACTATTAAATCCTGCAAGTAAGAGGCAGACCGGGGCACTGTGTGTAACCCAGTTGCTGAGAATTTTCATTACAGTATTTTCTAGGAGCACAGAATGAGTCAAAATGTATATAATTTAACTGTTTACCGTGTTTTTATTGTCAGACTCATTAATGAACAGATTGAGGCATGCTTTGAGATTATGTCCCCTCACAAAGTTGACATTTGGCCTCCATGGATCAAATAAAAAGTGAAGTAATTTTAGTAAGAAATTATATAAAGTAATAACTTTTAGCACAAAATTATATAATCTTGTAATCATTTAATGGTTCTTAGACATTAGCTCAGTAGGATCATCTATCTTGTTGACACAAGATTCTCATCTGGTCACAAACCTCAAGTGTAAATTATATATAATGCCTTTCAACCAGGACACACAGACATTATGTGAGTGAAACGCTTTACGGCACTCAGATAAAGAGAGCATAAATAAGCCAATGCACTGGACCCTGGCAGAGTTGCATTTGTACAAAGCACATTAAAATTAAAGTACCCTTTCAGAAGACAGTTTTCTTTCTTCCACACTTGCCGGTTTGAATAGTTTGAAAAACAAACAGCAATGTTGCAACGACACAGAGTCTGTAGAGGCATCTGTGCCCCCTACTGGCTAAAAGTTAGGGTGGCTTTAAGGTAAAATGTCCAGAAGCAAAAAAAAAATATATTGTAAAAATAAAAAAAGAGATAAGAAGGAAAGGTCTGCAAGTTTTTTTCTCCTGCAGTACTGCGAGTGGCCACTAGTGGAACTGGCTAGATAGCTGTAGGCTGTACTGAAATCAGTTCTACAGTACATTCTATCTGTAAAAGTCTTGTTTTAGTTCATTCATTTTAGCAATACAGTCTGCTCTGTCTTTACTTAGCCAGCAGAATTTTTTTATAATTTAATATTACATAATCATTCCCTTTTTTTCCAATAAACACACCAGGCAACACTAGTTCAGTAACTTGTATCTGTAATGCAAACATGATTATTGTTCCTTTTGAACTCATCCTGCTAACATTATCCAGATGCATTAAATTTGTCAGATGGTGCGATATGATCCGTGACAAGTGACTTGTTGCAGCGAAGGAGCGATAAAGAACGGATGAAGGGAGGAAGGCTCTTTGTAGCACAAAGCGCTGCGTTGGTTTTGATCTGCACTGACTTCAAAGTGCAAAAGTGTGTTTTATTCCCGGCAGAACTCCTCTGTTGCTTTATCACACATCTCATTTGTGGGGCTCCAGACAAACAGACAGCAGCATGAGGCTGAGGCCCCAACTCGATTGAGCTTTGACAAATTAGATTTCACTGTGATTGATGCTGAATCAACAGCTGAAGCAAAGTTGGAGTCGCGTGGTGGGCTAAAGGAGAGAGGAGGAAGAGGAAGAACAGGAAGAACGCTAACACAAGAAGGAAAAGAAGCAGATCAAAGAGTATTTATGAACATCCTTCATTTTACCAGATTGAGCAGAGCAGAATGGGCCCATATTTATCGACAGGCTGCTGTAAGTGGTGGGCCGGGCTCAGGGGCGTTATGAGTGCAACGTGCAATTAGATTTTTCAAAGCTTTGTTTGTGTGTATGGGAGCGAATGTGTAATTAGAAGTTATTGAAATTTGGGGTTCCCTGTTGCCTGACTGTTACAGCTAAATCAATATTAATCAAAACACATCTTAGGGGGTAACGCATAAAACATGCAAAAGTGTGACAGACAGAGGAAAACAAAGAGAACGAATAGAAAGAGAATGGAGAGATGAGAAACTGAGAACAAAAGAATGAAATAATGTCCTTTGATATCTTTTGTGGGGACAAAATATGTATTATAAGTTTGGGCTAAACGTGCAGCAATTGGTTGCTACAGAAATAACAAGAAATTATCCCAATGTCTCATATCAACATTTAACCATTTACAGTAAGTCTACAGTAAGTCCAGGGTGTACCCCGCCTGAGGCCCAAAGCTGCTGGGATAGGCTCCAGTCACCCGCGACCCCTAACGGGACTAAGCGGAAGAAAATGAATGAATGAGTAAGTCTAAATATCATATCAATATCATTTATCCAATGATGACTTTGGAGCAAACAGTGGAGATACAGAAAAACTGGCTTTTTTGTTTCTTCAAAAACAGCCATTTACAAGGCATTTACTTGCACTTTAACTGCCGAAAAAAAGACAGTATATAGCAGAATTGGCAGCAGACAGGTGTGTAAAGACCCAGGGAGACTTGAACAGCAGTTTCAGTTTAGCTTATTGGATAGAGCACTTGCACCTGGTTCGAGGGACTGGGGAAATGGAGCCTGGCTTTGGGCCCAGGATAGGTCTTTGTTACATTTTAAAATTAAGGACTTTTTTTTTGTCCCTTACTTGTGTATAAAGAATAATAAAATTTAAAATAAAACACAACCAATTGTCAGAGTGCAGGCTGCCAAATTAATGAATGTATACTATTCTATTGGGTCCATAGTTGTAAATTGATTCTGAAAGAGGCTCACGTTTGCCTCACAAGCAAAAAATGACAACAGTTTTTTATTATTAGCTGTCACAAATTTTTGCATAGCCCTTACTTTACCTATATGTACTTTGATTGTGTACACTGGCGATAGAACTTTCTTCTTAAAGATGCTTTAGCACCATAGCTAATCTCAGTCTTTGATGGGGAAGCATAGGTCCAGTATTCATGTATAACTCTTACTCCACCAGGTCCAGCAAAGTTTGGTCCTAAACAGCTTTCACTTGTGGCTTATAGCCTTTAGCTGGTGGAACCTGAACACATCTGTTATATGTTCAGTAACACACACTAGTGCTCTCTACCCACTCATTGACAGCACACAAATCAACAAAATCATGTTGTTTTTGTGGGTTTTAGTGGTTATTGTGTAACGATTAAATTCCTTTTATTTCAATGTTCACTAAAGATAACACTACTTTTACTTTAACAGGGCTTTTTGGCTACTCTACCCAACTCTGTTTACATGTGTTTTGTAACAATGTTGCTTTTATGGGACAGGGGACACCGTGTCTCTGCCAAGGTCAGGACGACAGAGTGCATTATGGGAACTTGCTGTAATGTATGAGTTTACAAAAGAGTGCATCTAGGCATTTGGTGCACTTTACCGACCGAGGAGGGTATATTTAAAGCATGTTTGATATCAAAGTGTTATTTGAGCAAACAGAAACTAGAGCACGCACATGTGTTTGCGCACACAAACTGAAATGAAGTGACGTTTGTTGATGAATTAGCTTCTAACGTGAGCAGACTGTGGCAGGTGTTAGTCATTTCTTTGGGATTAGAAAGTGGGAGGAAGACACAGATGAACATGGCAGAGACGTGAAGATAAATGGAATGAAGAGGTGGGTTTTAAAAGGGGGATGAGGAATGGGGAGTGGGGGTGGGGGGTGACTTACCACCATCTTGTTTGGAGCAATTATCTAGTTAGAGCAATAAGTGTGTGGATATAATCACATGTAAACATTAAGTGCACCCCGGTCTGGTTAATGAGACTGACACACACAAACAAGCACAGGCCATTAATAAAGCGTGGGTGGCAGTTAGCACCATATGAGCCAGGTAGAAAAGGACTGCTTGTTCTGGAGTTTAAGTGACTACCTAATCTGACGCGCTGCTCAACATTTAGTGTAGAGCTGTGGTTGTACATTTCCACATCTACATTTTTTCTTAACTTTAGTAGCACACATGTATTACTGGCCTGTACTGAAGAGCCTTTGGTCCTGCTCAAAGGCTCTTCAGTACAGGCCAGTAATACATGGAAAATAAATACAAAATAATCTGACAGGAAGAGGAGTTTAAGGTGCCATATGTGTGGACAGAACAGCTGTACAAATATGAGAAGTGGTGTCAGGTGTGTTACGCCTTTGTGAAAAAGATGAGCTGGATTTATGACTGATTCATTTGATTCAGATTATAAAAGGTAATGTGCATCTTTTCAATAAAGTTATGTCATTATTTTGTGATATATATTGTCACTTGGACACAGTGGATTTTTAATATTCTTTGACCAATGGAAAGGCTTTAAAATGACATTTAATGTTTTCATTAATGAAAAATTTTTAGTCAAAATCAGAATGTATTCATAAAATTGTCGCAGGATAAGGAAAAGAGAAAAACAAAATTGATTAAAAGTTTTATGTAGGACTGTGAGGCCATAACCATTCCCAAAAACGCTCTCTATGAAATGGGTCTGGAATCTCTTTCCTTCAGAGCCATGTCCATTCAATAGAAATTCTCTCAAATGCAATCATAAACATTTATCCTTAAAGAAGTAGACTTTTGTCAAGGCTTCATTTCTCTGATTGGTTGCATGTCTATTTAGTTTGGCAGTTTATTTACATCTGTAGAATAAGGAACTATTCCATGGAAGTCAAACACAATTCTACACCAACCAGTCTAATTCTCCTAAAATAAAGCTCCATGAATTACGCAAGTTCAGTTATTTTGGTGAGCAACTTTGCCATATGATGGCCTGGCATGCACCTGCAGTTGTTCTCTTAAGTTCCCTGGCCGAATTTGTGATTTTGTTGCTATTTTTCAGAACACAAAAAACTTTTTTTCACTCATACTTAGTGGTTGGGTGAAGCCATTAATAGTCAAACAATTGTGTTAAATCTTTTTTTTTTTATTATAATGACAACAGAAACTAAAAAAGTTTGAATGTTTGAACAAGTTTGAATGGCTACTAAATATAACCATCCTCACCTATGATCTGTTTGCTTGTAATCATTGTGTATGTATAAAAGGTCAGTGAGTTTCTGAGCTCCTAACAAACCCTTGCATCTTTCATCCAGTGCTGCACTGATGTTTCTGTATTCTGAGTCATGGGAAGAGCAAAAGAACTGTCAAAAGATCTTTGGGAAAAGGTAATTGAACTTTATAAAACAGTTACATAAAAGGGATACAGAGATATAAGGTAAGACCAACAAAAATTTCAGTCACAATTTCCAGGAAAATTGCTCGGGATGCAAAGAAAAACCCACAAATAACTTCAGGTGAAATACAGGACTTTCTAAAAAAAAGGTGGTGTGGCTGTTTTATGCTGCACAATAAGGAGACACTTCACTTGAAGAAAAATAGGCTGCATGTTCGAGTCGCCAGAATAAAGCCATAACTACACAAATGCCACAAAGCATCCCACTTACACAACGCCAAACAGCACAGAGACAAGCACAAAACGTCTGGAACAAAGCCATTTGGAGTGATGAGACCAAAATTTAACCTTTTGGCCACAACTATAAACATTACATTTGGAGAGAAATCAACAAGGCCTATGATGAAAGGTACACCATTCCTACTGTGAGACATGGAGGTGGATCACTGATGATTTGTGGATGTGCGAGCTACAAAGGCACAGGAAAAGATGAATTCAGCATGTTATCAGAAAATACTGAAGGAAACGTTGCACTCATCAGCCCAGAAGCTGCGCATGGGATGTACTTGGTCGTTCCAACATGACAACGATCAAAGCACAAGGTCAAGTCGACCTGTCATTGGCTACAGCAGCATAAAGTGAAGGTTCTGGACTGGCCATCTCAGTCTCCTGACCTCAATATCATTGAGACACTCTGGGGAGATCTTAAACATGCAGTTTATGCAAGACAGCCCAAAAATTTACAGGAACTGGAATTTTTTTGCCAAGAAGAATGGGCAGCTTTACCATCTGAGAAAATAAAGAGCCTCATCCACAACTACCACAAAAGACTTCAAGCTGTCATTGATGTTAAAAGGGACAATACACAGTATTAAGAACTGGGGTATGTAAACTTTTAATCAGGGTCATTTGTGTAGTTTCTGTTTTCATTATGATTTTAAAAGATTGAACACAGTTGTTTGACAATACATGTCTTCACTAACTATGGGTAAAAAAAAGATTTTTTTTGTGTTATCAGTCACATTCTCTGAAAAATGGCCAGAAAATCACAAATTCTGCCAGAGTATGTGAACTTATGAGCACAACTGAATATATGCAGATTGTTTTGTAAACCTTTTTTAAAATATAGATACTAGAATTTTTCTATCTTTAATTGAAAAGAGACAGTATAGATGGACAGAAAACAGGTTAAGAGAGAGGAAAACGACATTGAACAAATGGTGCCAAGCCAAAAGTGAACCCAGGTCACTTGATACCCAGGAATGTGAACCAGGTAGGCCCAAATGTTTGATTGTGAATAATCAATAATTCTTAAGAGCTTGTGATCTAAAGCAACATTACATCTAACCCATTTGGATGGTTCTTGGTCTGCTGCTGAGAAACTACATCACGTAAGTTGAGGTAAACGACCTGGAGACATACTATGTAAAATACCTGTGTCTTTTTTTGTCTTCATGTTTACATTATATGTTTTTATCCTTACAAACTAGTAATAAAAGCTTTTTTAACAATAGCTACCATTTTTGGCCTGACTCCAACATTTGTAAGTAACCTGCACGTGACAAGAAAGTTTCACAAACTTCAGCCCAAATATTATAGAGTAACACAAGCACAAAGACATATCTGCACCAAAATGTTTGATCACTGAACTGTGCCAGTCCACATCCTCTTTGTTTTTGCTCTTTGCCGTTTGTGAGGGGTGGCCATGTATGAGACAGCGCACCAGGAGTAGAGACCTTTAGATGACGCATGGCCAGGAAAGATACACAATGTTGCTCTAAGTTTTGTGAACCTCAGAAAACTGTTGATTGTCTGAAGGCCTGAGCTCAGACCCACGTAAGACGCTTCACCTCAAATAACATCTCCATCAGACGGTGACATGTCATCTCCGGCTGTGACGCGTTCCACCTGTTCAGAATGCAGTGTTCTGGGCTGGTTAACCACCCACCGGCAGCCTCTTCCTGTCCTTCGCAGCTCTTTCTCTATCTTTAGACATGCCTGGCAAACCGTTTCACGCTCCATCTCTCAACAACGCCTCAGAATCCGCTCTCTCTCTCTCTCCATCAGCTCTGCTACTGAAACACACGCCTGGCTCTACCCATTACTTTCTCCTGATACAAACCTGCTTCTCTACCAAACGCTAACCTCCATCCAAAATCTCCCTTTTCAGCAAATCTGTCTTCCAAAAACGTCATCTCTGGCTCTGACGCATTACAGACTTTATATCTCTGTGCGTTCAGCACATTTGCAGGTCGGGTTCAGGTTCTGATGGAAACTAATTTAGTGCTGTTTGCAGTCCCTCCAGCAAGTAGTTGGAGCAATTAGACAGTAACCTAACAGACGAGCAGGAGGCCAGCTGTGGAAGCAAAAAGAAGAATATTTTTGTGTCCAATGGAAGTCATTTCCTCATTGGAAGCACTCACGCTGTTTGTGTGTGATTGGCTTTGCATGATGATGAGTGTATGGGGGCGGCGTATTGACATGCAGAGCACAATGCCTCTATAAGCAACAGGGTAATGAATGCATTTGGTCTCCCACATTCAAAAACTAGCACACTGTTTACTCTATTAACAGACAGCGCTCTGGTTGTCTCTTTTCCCTGAACGGAAGCCAGGTATCCATTGAAGTGTGTGCGTCTTCTCTGAACATATGATTGGTCGACCAGGCACACAGTCTCATTTAGTCTTCGTTCAGCGGAGGCCCAAGGCGCCGCTGGCTCCAGGCTGCATCCATGGATGAGCCCGTTATCAGAAGCTCCTCTCTGGGCCGGGCCTGGCAGGAGGCTGAGCTGCTGCGCTGTTCCTCCAGGCGAGACAGATAGCAACCAATCACTGGCACCAAAGACTAGCCCACAGCTCGACTCACTGCAGACACACTGAACATTAGCATGCACAGGTGTGTGCGTGTGTGAGCGCTAATCAAAATGCTGCTCACTGTGCTGCGTGTGTGGCATGATTCCATTTCAAAATGTAGTGTTTGATCATTCTGGATGTATTTTCTGGTTCTTTGTTGTGTAGACAGCGTGGATACTACACAAGCACATTGGCTCGGGGAGTATTGCACTACATGTGACAGGATTACATGTAGAGTATACAAAAAACAAAAAAAATTTAATCAGATTATAGTTAAATTTAATCAAAACAGGAGTACAATAATAGCTTTTAAAGTGCCAGGATTTGTGTTTTAGATTTATTCACAGCTGAAATCCACACTTCCATTAAAACTAAGCATATGGTTTGTTAGCTACTAACCTATAATTATTGCTGCCGTTGTTACTATTGCTGCTGCCGTAAGGCCACCATTTAACCATTAAGGACAACATTTGACTCTGAAAGTAATAAGAACTGTAGCTTTATGTCACATTATGCATAATAATGTCCACTTTACAATTCACATATTGTCTTGCCAGCTAGACCCATTCATTTCTTAGCGTAGTGAAGTGGGTCTGAAACCCATTCCATTGACCATGACGTCCACTGATCTTAATATGACCTTAATACCGAGCCGTTTATCTAAAAAGGGCCGTTTTTTTAAGCTATGCTGTTCCTCTGAATGGTTGTATGTATTTTTTTATTTTATTGTTATATTTTTTAATTCAAATCGGTTCAGAGTCATTTTAGTGTGCGAGTGTTGCTACTGCCCTCTTCTAAATATTCCAGCCTCTGGATATCAAATATTAAAAAGAAACTGATGTCATTAAAAAAAAAAAAAGGTTCAAAATGACTATATGAGATTAGGGATGATTTTAGAGTCTTCTACTTTCAAAACTATGCCCAGAGGCTTTCTTCCTAACCTTTTCTTGGATTATGGAAAAAAATGATGGATGATGAAAACAATTATAAAAAATCTCTACAGATACTGTTATGCAAAAGAAGAAAAGGTAACACTTTATTTTACACTACACTTGATCCACTGTATCTACCTCATTAAGTACAATATAAAACACTGTGTAACAAACTGTAATAACATGTAACTACATAGTACCTACATACCATAATCCAAACCCCACCTACAATATGTAAGTACACATAATTCCATTATGTATGTAGTTACATGTATTACAGTTTGTTACTGAGTGTGTTACTGAGAGAAAATTGTATACATGCGCACTACTGTTGTGGTGACGGTCCTGCACTAAACCAGGAATAAGCCAGGTCTGCCATATTTTTCTGCCATGCTAACCCTAACCCTTTCCCAATGCTGCACACAAACAGTCTAAGCCTAATGGCAGCAGCTCTGTGCACTCATGCTCCGTGTTATTCCTCTCACTGCTCATGGTTTTTGTGGAAAATATTACTGCTATACCACACGTCGATGAACACACACAACCTACAGACACAAACACACACACACACACACACACACACACACACACACACACACACACACACACACACACACACACACCGACATCGACACACGCATCCAAACCAACACACACACACACACACACACACACACACCACCTACACACTTAGGCGTATTTATGACAGAGGGCTAAGAGAGCAGGGGGATATCGAACTTCTCAGTTATCAATGTTTCCCTTTTGATTGATGACTTTTATTGTAATTATTTATTGAAAGGCAGGAACGAGATAATTAGAAAAGGTCTGGTGGGGGGAAAGTGCTGATCCGAAGGGAATTCTGAGGAGAAAACCAGAACGCTGAAGGTGACAGAGTTCACAGATCTCCTCAGAATTCCGTGTCAGCGAACGAGGAATCGATGATCACAGCTAATGGCATACTAATGATGAGTCTGCCAGGCCATGCAGTGAGGATACGAGAAAGGAAGAGAGGAAACAAGGAAGGAAGGGCCTCTAAAACATTTATTGGTCATTTTTATATTGGCACAATAAAACACCCCTAAGCAACCTCAACAGTTTAATATGAATTTCTCCACTCTCAGGAAGGAAGGAGATAGGGTGCTCTGGAGTTAAGTTTCCATTATCACAAGAACAAAACATAATTTATTTGAAAAATATTTCCGTTTCCTGTTTTTCCTGTTGCTTCTCGTTTCCACTGGAGTAAGGATTATCTAGTTCCACCTTTTCAAAAGCAGACCACACACTTGGGACCAGTGGTACGGTATATTCAGGATCCATTTTTGGGAAGAATTATGTTGTGTTCTTGTGGTAAATATATTCCAAAAGAAAACATGCTAAAATGTAGTACTCCTTTCCTAAATCAAAGCAAGCAACAGGTGTTTCCGGTGTTAAACAAAGTCGCTGTCTACATTAATCACAATCAGAACTTAAATAATAAATAAAGGAAGTCCTTAGCTGTAAATAAAGCGGTTACAGTCTAATTTTTCGCCACCTACCTCTGAAAAACTTGGCCTGTCCAAGCAGGAAGTTCAACCCTTCTCCTTCCTGTGACAAGTCCAATTAAAACAAAACTTCACCAAATGCATCAGTCTTGCCAACAGACTAAACAGCTGTGTCCAATGCACACACGTATAAAAACTGTAAAAACACTTCCTCTCTTTACAAAACACGACATGACTCAGTGCTAATTCTAACATGTATACACAGAAAGAGGATGGACTGAGGGAAGAAGACAGCAGTGGAAGGAAAGAAAAGAAATGTGAGAATTATCAAGGTATGGAATATGACAGAACAGGAGGGAAAACCGTTCACTGGGAAAAACTGTGATTTCACAAGTAGGTATCATTTGTCTGATTTTAAAAGTGTGACCTGTGAGCTGCACTCAATATAAATATTCAAAATGAATTGATGGAAACATGTCTGTCTGTTTTTTTAATCACAAATAAAGTAAAGACCTTTGGGTGGGAGTCTGAACGTGACAAATAAGTTTCTGTTCCACTCCAGTATCTTTATATTTATTCACTTCACTCAGACTTAATTATTTTTGGATACAGTGACAACTAATGATTGCTGCTTTCATCCTTCCATGCTGCTGCCATGGCAACATGTTTCCTAAATCTTTGCCACACATTCCATTTTATGGATGAATTGATTCATGAATTACTAACTATATATTATCAGAAAAGGCTTTTCCCGTAGCA
Organism: Perccottus glenii; assembly: GCA_024416835.2. NCBI lineage: Eukaryota > Metazoa > Chordata > Actinopteri > Gobiiformes > Odontobutidae > Perccottus > Perccottus glenii. The sequence goes on along the minus strand of CM044565.2, from coordinate 11,055,082 downwards.
AATAAACACTTGTTGTTCTACTGGATGTGTGTAGCCAGCAGCCATTAGCTTTCTGGGACGCGGGTGTTCCAGGTGCCGCAATGTAGCAAAACCCCTCCTAGTTTGCGTTTTCGTAAAGTGAGAACGTCGTCTTTGTGTAAACCAACAACCAAACCAGCGTTTAGGGCTTAATGCTTTGTCATAGTAAATAGCTTCTTCATTTTTTCTTTACATCTCAGACCAAACAAGCAATGCTTAATAAACAGAAACACATTAGCTCTGTGCAGCCGACACTGGTCATGCACAGCTCGCGTTTGAGTAGATGACCCCAGTACCAGAACCATGTGTGTTATCAATGAAGGAGAGAAAAGTTTGTAAAGATAGGGTGTTTATAACTGTTACATTGGGCGTTCATGGTCGACTAGATGATCACAGCCTGCCAGCGTCAGCAACATCGTGCAGGTGCCAGATAAGTTGCGGTTCTATGCGAAAATTGAAATGTTGAAGTGAACTTTAATGTTCTCTTTTTACCACTGACCAAAAATGCATGTAACTCCTGGTGTATAGCAGTGTGATAGGCTGAAGGTATAGCCTTCGTTTACTGCTGCTATATAACAGTGGTAAAAGATTTAGATTCAGAAAGCTGCATTGGTTTTCTGCACTCTTTTATGTCACAAGTTCTGTTTGTGCTTAGGAATAAGACAAGCTTCATTTAAGAAAGCAGTTTGCCATTTTGTAATTCCCTCACACCTCTGCCTGACATGATTGATTCTTATCTTATGAAGGCACTGCATGTTGCTGCAGTCAGCCCAGTGACTACACAAAATCAAAGGCGTATTTAATACATACACGGTGTTCTCGTTGATACTGGCTCCAAATAGTGAAAGGTGTACGCCTGGTGTACAGATTGACCCGATCTTCTTCATCTGTGTCTGGTCAATCAGGGTTTAAATGTCATCTGAGTCCTGCCATACTTTATCCTGACAAAGGCCCATCCATCACTGCTCATTACTGCTCTGAATGAATGCACTGGAAGGTTAAACCTCAGTAAAGGAGAGGATGGGACTTTTTAGATGTTGGCTACACAGCGATGCTTCTCTTGGAAAACCAAAAGCTTCTGTTTTGGCTGTTCCTTTACACGAGAAGGGTTTCTAGGGTGTCATTTTCTGCAACACGACCCATACCATTGGCGTGTATATGACAAAAATCTTCCTTCTGAATGTAAGTGAGCTCCATGCAGCCAGCTGACTGATGGATCCACAGAGTCACAGCTTCAGCTGTTGCCAGGAAGGGAACCTGTGTGAATAAGATAAAGGATGAAAGTGATCTAAAGCAAAGAGCAAAAAATGTACACGGTGCATCTCCAGCCCACAGCCCACGTAAGGGACACACACTCTGCAAACCACTCCAGTGGACAAGTGCATTGACACAGATATGTTGAAGTGGGCAAAATGGTCTCTGCTCTGCTGCAAAGGAAAATGGAAATTATGTCCACATGGTTTTTCTAAAAACAGATGTTTTCTCAAGACAGACTGTACACATACATTGCAATTCCACGGCTTACCCTTCCCTGTATTTGAGCATGTGAACAGCTATGGTAGCCCTGCAGGGACATGCTGTTGTCTATGAACACACCCAGTGGAAATACTAAGTCTGATGGGGATTTTACTTAAATAAAAATCTGGCACAGTAAAAAAAAAAGGCCAAAACGTTTATGTTAATCAATTAGTTCAAAAAGAAGCACGAGTGTGCTTCTCCTCTAGCAGTGGTCAGTTTGTCCACTCTGGACATTTGTAGGAACGGGAAGCAATGAGACTGCTACTTAAATGCAATTACCCTCTGCTGAAACCATTATCTTGTAAACGACAATACAGTTTTAAGTTATCACAGAATGATGAAAAATGTAAGCGGCCCTTGATGTTTATGTCGTTATTTCAGATACACACATATGCTCATAACACAAAATGTCACCACGTTTAGGCAAACATCAGTTTTAATTGTCCAAACTTTTCTTTAGCTGAATTTCTGTACAAGTCTGGGAAACCTTGGAAGAAGTATTCAAGTGCATTTTCTATATCAAGTGCATTTTCCATTGCATTAAAGGCCCTTTCAAACATACCAGCCGCCTTTGTGTGCATAGTGCAGATTGACATACTTGGTTGAAGGAGAAAAAGTTTATAATAAAAATACATTGTCATATCTATAAACCGAATGAACCATACTTTGGGAAGACAAACAGCGACAACTTGACTGTACATAAAACACAATAAATACGTATAACATGTAATAAAATGTGAGTACATCCTGGCATTCTGCTTCAACATCCAGTTTGGATTACAGCTTTACCGTAAACTTAAATAATTTTAAGCAGCATCGGCCTTTGAGTCGATCAGTAAATCTCATCAGGATTACACAGTCTTCTTTTTTTCAAACGTACAGCACAGGAAATCAAAACAGATCCGAGACGCATGGGCAACCAGGCTTCTCTCTGAAGGACTACAAATCAGTCTGTCAATTACAGTGATGCAGAGCAGCCTCTTTAAGTCCAGTGCACCCCCGGGACCTGCTGTGTACTGAAGACTGTCTGTCCTAGATGTGCTCAGCTAAACTGTACTGAACACTTAAAGGATAGGAAATAAAGGGAGGCGACGTGAATAATGTGTCTGCTGTTTTATCGATAACTGATCATTCAGGATGACTACATGAAATAGATAATGTACTTAGAGAATGTGATATTACAAACAACCCCAACCAAATATGCATTAACATTTATTCTGTTATCCTCTATGACAGGGGTTTATGCCAAAAATGTCACTGTGGAATAACATGTGTTTCTTATTTCCAAAGCAACTGTCAATTGGTGGGATTTATAATAGAAACATTTAATCCTCAGAGTTGGGGTTGAGAGCTGAAAAACTTTAATTACAAGGGACCTGTGAATAATTTCATGCGTAATAATATAATTACTCTGGTTACAATGGTTTGATCAAAGATGGAACAATCAGGTTGAGACTTGATACATGCACCCTCCGCTCACAGCACCCTCTAGTGTGTTTTGTGTGGAATACCTTGTATTTTGGTCTGCTGTTTAAAGGTGGACCGGGAACCGAACCAAATGGATTAGTTACGTCATGGGGAACTGTGAGTAGTTGCTGTATTACTTAGTGTGCATATTTCAAGTTTTCTTCTGGGATCCAGTCTTGCCGCAACAGGAACATTACTTCTTCTTGTGTTTAAAGCCTGCACCATTAGCAGAGTTCACAGCACCCTTACTGGTGGGAAGCTATACTAATCTCAACAACTGAGAGTATCCAAGGGAACACAGACTGCTTTAATTAAACTATTGGCATTTGCTTGTTGTGTAAACGCCCCTTCTATCTCAGTGTAATGTTGTGACTTACAGGCCTTTTGGATTGTGGTTGCAACACAAAAGCTAAGGAAGAGACGATGGCTAGGTCTCAAGGTCCCAACCATTATGACTTTTGTGCAGCTCTTAATGTGAAAAGGCAGCCTTCTAAGCACGTATTCCTGAATCAACCTTTGCATTACTCAAAACACTTCCCAGAGGCGCCTGGTTAGAGTTCCCGTCTTGACTGTATTCCACCTCGTTACTGAGTCTAATTTAACCAAAGTGAAGTTCATTCAGTGGCAATAACAGGTTCATTTGCTTCATCGACAGGACACCACCGTTTCCATGACATCTTTATTTCTGTGATAATGACAAAGAGGAGCCTCTTACTGTTTTATGCACTCCGGCTCACTCATTTAGGTAATGAGCCCATAAAAACACACCTAACTACATATTGTAAACGTACCGACACAGTGAGTCATTAATATAGCCTCAGACATGTGCTGGGCTCCAGTGGAGATGACGTCAACCCAGACTAGTGCACATCTACTTTTTTAAATTGTCATGTGGTCTTTGGTCCAAGCAGGTGTGTTGCCAAACTGGTCAGATTTTATATAACCAGCTGTGGAGGAGAAGTATGAAAGAGGCATATTTCACACTCTATGGCCTTGTTTGGATCTGCCAGGCTGCTGCTGCTATTGCTGCTGAACGGTCTGTGGCTGCCTATGTAATGTGACATTTCGACTAATTCAGCAGGCGGGATCTGCCTCCGCTGTGTTCCAGAAGCACAACAAACACACACCCCTGTGCCCACCTAATATTCAGATGTGAATGTGTTTCAATCGGACTGACACTGTGCCCAACCACACACACACTCAATGATACAGCCTCGGCTGGCCTTTCTGATGTGTGTGTTCTCGCTGATCTCCCATCGACAGAGGACCACACGGGAGACCTCAGATGTTGATGAAACAGAGAGTTTGCTTTGAAGACACGACCGCTTTACTGGACCTGCAGCTATTATCCGTGTGCACGAAGATCAGGAGCTTTTTTCCTCTCGCTTTCTTCGGTCTTACCGGCAGAGACTCACGTTTCACCCAGTGCTTTGTCGCCTGTTCGTGTCTCTCACCACAAACCTCCATTAGATCTGTGTCTGTGAACTCTGAGCAGCCCACAACAGGAGATCAGTCTGAATGGGTAATGTGAGTCAGAGCAGATTAAACTGGAAACGTGACAGCTGGAGAGGAAATGTCTGTCAGAGATGAACAAATTTTCAAAAGACAAGCCTTTTCTGTAAATTGCTTCAACTATTTAAGCTGGAATGAGGTTTCTGATTATCTTAATACAGATCTTATTGTGTGTTCACTCACTTGTAGTCTAACAAAACAATCCCTCTAGTTCCATTAGCTATTGTAAAGTCCTGGTCTCCTTAGCATTCACAATGGCTACTGCAGACCACACGACAACAGACATCCTTTTACAGTGGTGCACTAGATGACACTGTCAACCAAACTGGTGTAGTGGGTGCTCAAGGTGATCAGTTATGCTGTTAACTTTAGCCTCATTTCTCAGGTCAGGTGGGTCTGCTTTGAAAAGGTGGAGCTAGCTGAGGAACACATGAAGCAAAAAGATAAACATAAAACATTATTTATTTATTTTTTGGAAATATGCCTTGTTCTTGTGATAAACATATGATATCAGTCATATTCCAAAAAAAAACAGGCAACCGACCATAAACCGAGAACCACCTTCTTCACAATTCTTCATAATTTGAGTGCATACTGGCAGCATTCTCACTTATCCAAGGCCATACTAAAGAGCAGCATCGTTGGATTGTTGGGAGGTGTTATGCAAAATAGTTGCAAATGAATTTAGATCAAACTAGCTTAAACGTGTGTGTAACGGTGCTTTGCCACAAGATTACTGCAGAAACAACCACTGTCTCCTCAAAAACAAGGCTAGTATTCAAAAACAGAAGCTTGGTCATGACCTACTATATTCGCTAAAAGTTGCAGGCTCCAGCAAAGAGGGTAACTTGTGTGACCTTACTAATGTCTAAAAGACAAAACAGCTCTGGTGTTCCTACAAATACTGTAAAGTTACCTAACCTGCATCGTGAGCAGCCAAAAATTCTGTTTCCACATACTCGTAACATTCTGGCTCTCAGAGCTCATTCAGAGCAGTCTGCACAATGAGCTACTCACAGAGCCGTTAGGAAACTCAAGTAACAGCATGGTGGGTGGCACAGTAGCGCAGTGGTTAGCACTGTCGCCTCAGAGCAAGAAGGTCCAAGGCTCAACTCCCGGGTCGTGCGGGGCCTTTCTGAGTTTGCATGTTCTCCCCGGGTACCAGTGGTGGACGAAGTACACAAACCAAGTACTTGAGTTAAAGTACAGATACACTAGGTAAAATATTACTTCAGTAAAATCCAAAGTACTCCCTTTTAACTTTCACTTAAGTAAAAGTACAAAAGTATTTGCCTTCAAATGTACTTAAGTATCCAAGTACTATCATTTATTATGGCTATAATGCCCTTATCATTTTTGTCAGTCTCTTGCTTAAAATAATTTAATATGCTTTTTGCATGTCATAGATGTAATTGATTTCAATAAATCTAGTGACATTTAAAAATTATTCTTAAAGTAGATCACTACGGAGCCTCAGACATGACATGCAGGAAAAAAATAAGCAAAATCCTGAGCACAATTTACTAATTCGTTCCCTCGAGTTTCAAAATCATGCACATAATTTATAAATCAGGGAAGCGAAATAGTAATAGTGCGCACGTTTTAGTAAATCAATCTGGGGGAAAACACAGTCATGTTAAATCGTGCACAATAATTTTTTTATTGCATGCCATGTGCAGGGCTCTGTACATCACAGTCTTTGGAAGCTGAACTTTTGAAAAGAACGATCTGGGTTTATCAGCAGCACTCCACCTTTCAACTGTTTAGCATCATAAGCTGCATATAAAACTAGTCAATTTATATTCTACCAAAAGTGTTAACATCAATCGACTGTCATTTCACAAATCGAATCACTCAGTTTAAAATAAATACTACAAACGTTGGTGAAACAGCGAACTAATGTTAACTTAAACACAATGGTGCGAGCTACTGTTAGATTAGATTATAAAGAAGGCAGTTGAAAATGAAGGACTCGTTTTTCTTTTCAACGACTTCAAAATAACACCACAAATAATGCCACGGATGTTGTGGCACTGGCACATTAGGTTCAGGAGTTTGTGATTGTTCCATCCTAATGAAGAGTGAAGACAATCGGCACTCTCAGAATGATATGCTGTTGCACTGACGCACTAAATAAGCGGTAACCAGAGTTACCAGACCAAGTTCAAAACAGAGCACGCTGTATCCTGATTGGTGGTTTGCCGCGTGATTGCCCTCTTCAGTTTTTTTCTATCCACTCATAAATAAAAAGGAATGACTAATTTTGCAAAATGTAATTGAGTAAAAAGTAAGATATTTGACTTTGAAATGTAGTAAAGTTAAAGTAAAGAGTATCCCCGAATGGAAATACTTAGTAAAGTACAGATACTGAAAAAAACTACTTAAGTACAATAACGAATTACATTTACTTTGTTACTGTCCACCACTGCCGGGTACTCCGGTTTCCCCAACCAGCATCGAAACATGCTGGGCGCCCCCTGATGGTGGCTACCAACAAGGAATTTCCCCAATAAAAAGTCAATTTAACGTACTCTTAGTATTTAAACATAATTTACCTTTGCAAAACACCATGTTCCAACATAATAATCTATTTTTGGTTTATTTTGAACCCATGTCTATGGCAGCCCGCCAAGGTCTCTAAAATATATGGGAAACACTGCTTTAGAGATTGTCTTTGAATACATGTAATATTCATGGTAGCACCATGACCACTTTTATTATACATCAAACCCCACTCCTACATTTTGTACCCGCCTTGACAGGATAGTTTTGACAAGCACCAGAGGACATCTACAAGAGGCTATAGTGAGAAACCCCTGTTGCAATAAAAAACACCAAAATCAGCAAACTGACAGGATGCAATATAGACACAAACTGAATGGAGGGAAATGAACTGAGATGTGTCAATACAGGAAATAATGGGTCGAAATATGTATGCTAAAGAGCAAAACACCTTCACCCGAGTGAAACAAGCCACATCAATGAAGCCGTAAGTGTTGCATGTGTAAAGTGCTTACACCTCCATCTGCAGTGAGAGTTCAGACGGAGGGCCACACAGAGGAGGAGAATGGAAAATGATTTTAAAGAAGACACAACTGAGAAGAATCAGAGGTGTTAGGTTATTCTTATCTGTCAGTTCTAAATCACTGGAACACAAAGCACTTATAGAGCTATAGAATCCCATCATCCATTTGCTCTCACTTACACACACACACACACACACACACACACACACACACATTCACCCGTGTCACAGGCAAAAGGCAGAGACTACGTCGTGGTTGCACTTCCTGAAAATTCAACTTGTTGATTCTAATACAATGCAGTTCAGTGTTAATCCCTGCACTACTGATGAACGGTGTCAAACACAAACCAACGTGATGGAAAAAGATCAAGAGTGTAGTTTGTCCATCTGCAAATGGATTTATCGCAGCCAGCAGCGTAGACCCCGGGGCGAGGGCTTATTGCGGCGGGTGAGCGCTGTCAAACAGACGGTATTCAGATCAACGCGGAGTTATGACATGACCAGGCTAAGATGATAAGATGATTAAATATCTAATTCACTTTAGATCATTAACTTTAATCTGCTTATAGTTAGGAGGCAGAAGGGGAGGGGGCGAGTGCAGAGCTCCGGCTTCCATCTTTTAATGTCCATCAGCTGATCAGTTTTGGACAAAGAACAGAGAAAGGACTTTTGTTCATTCTCTGCGTCGTCTGTGTGGGTTATGTATCATGTGAACAGCAGGGAACAGGTCAGAGTCTATACAACAGGCAGATGTTCAAACATAAATGGGGCGCAGCGGCTCAGTTGGTAGAGCAGTTGTCGCGCTCCTCAGTTTATACCGTTGTTGTGTTTGGGCACTGGTGTAAGAATGTGTATGAATGTTGAGGTCAGAGAGGCTGTAGGCGCAAAATGGCTGCCACAGCTCCACCACCAGTGTATGACTGTGGAGTGAATAAATAATGGCCACTGTAAAGCTCTTTGAGAGCCTTAAAAAGCGCTATATAAATCCAATCCATTATTATTAAATGTTTTGAATTTTTAGAAGCATTTTTGCAGCCAAAAAGTACATTGTATCATATGTATGACTCACACAAACAGGAATGAATAAGAGTCCACCATAGACATACAGTACATCCGGGTGCCAACAAACACAACACTAACTTCCTTAACTTATTTTGTAGCATCATGCCAGTCTTGCCAGATAAAGAAATTAAAATAACAGTCTTATGTCCCATTTGTTTTTCGGAAAATATGGTATTTACAGGAACACCTCATGTCCTGATGATGATGTCCCTGCCTGATCAGGTCTGGTGTCAGGTCTAGGGGCAGAGCCACTAGGCTGTTGAGCCCATGGTCCCCAGATGCATTGTATATTATCAGTGGTAAACATGAGCATACAATATCAATGTATGTGAACAACAACTAAAATGAAGAGGCGCAAATATAAAATACAAAATTAAATTAAGCTGGAACCATTGTAAAAACAGTCCCACACAACAGCTTGTATTGGTCCGGTTTCCGTAAACAGTTTTAATTTGCATTAGAAATGTCTAATTCATGCAAATTGTTAAAGAAAAATCAACAAATTTGGGAAATATTTTCACTTGTTTTTTGCCTTGGTTTGATCAAGTCGTTTTGTTGTAAAGAAAAGATAGCAAACATCAGACTCACGTTGCCAACTGTTTCTGGCTTCAGAGACCAATATCTGGCAACACATATTTGTGTTGGATCACATGAACGCAAAACTATTCTTCTGCCAAATAAGAGATGACATCAGACAGAAAACAGCTGAGAAATACATCATTGATCCTGACACTGTTCTGACTGCGTGTATAAATCACAATAATATTCTCATCCATTTTTTTCTGTGGCATAACAAGATTAGAGACAATTAGTTATCCACATAAAACTGAAAAGGCATATATGTTTTTCTTCAGGCTTCTCCAAATCCATTTAAAACCTCGAGTCTGTGATATAAATATACAGTTTTTTTGCTCAATGAAAATGCACCTAATTCCATTTAGCATTTTGCAACATTTCAAAAGAATTTACAATGTATGGAAAAAACACTATTATGACCTTGGTCTGTAGGATAGGAACATGTGCACGGCTGCATGAAGGTGCCCTCTTGTAGGTACTCAATGGTCCTGGTTTAATAAATGTATTTCTTTTTAGGATTAATGACAATACTAAGCTTTTAGCTGTTGTCTGCTCGTGGCTCAGTGGAAAAACATTGTATTGCCCAATATGTCATGGCAATAATGTATAATTGACATGATGCAGTTGAGAGAGCAGCCAGAAGAGAGACACAGACAGGAGGAAATGTGTTCAGAGGTGAAAATATAACAGGGTTGTTATAAGCGCTACGCCTGTGTTTTGTTCTCACCTAGAAAGCCATGTGGCGCACAATGAAAGGAAGGAAGGACGTGTGGAGGGGATGGGTCAGAGAAAAGAGAGTAATGGAGGAGAGGCAGACAGTGTGAGGTTACGTGGCTTCCATTAGCCGTCCGTTGTCTTTCAAGAACTGGAGCAGCATCTAGATCAGATTGCACTCCACTCAAACAAAGAGCTTTGGTTATCCGAGTCCTCTGCCATTGTACCAGCTAAATTTCCCAAGGCAAATGTTGACAAAGAAAATTGATATTGAGTGCAATATTATTCTTCGCTGATCACAAGGCATTTCCTTCACCAAAGCTGGCCTCTGTGAAGGCTCGACTTCTGCCGTGTGAAAACTCGAAGAAGACTGGCGGTGAAAGAATGCACCTATTTACACTTTTTTGTAAGCCAGACGTTCCTTTGTACCTGACATAATTCAATCATGTAATTACAATCTTGGTTCTGTGGCATCTGCAATTAAACCTACCATAGAAAATCACAAATTTTTAATCAGGATGTTTTGTACCATGTTCATCCAGCTTGACCATGTTGGATTTGGTATAATCCTAGTCCATATACCCAGGGTCTTACAGTATATGTAAAATTTGGAACATGTACGGTATCTTTTCAGATTTTTTTTTTGTTTTTCTCTACATGTGGTTTATTACGAGTGGCCCCTAAATGAGTACATTAAACGCAGAACATTGTGCAAATATTTATCTCAGAGAAGGTGAGATTTGAGCCACAGAAATAAAAAAACTTTACATAATTAATGTGCTAAAAAATAAATAAAAAAAATTGTCTTGATGCATCAGCCTTTCTCCTGTGATTCTACTGCTGTGCACACCATTGCAAGGATTAGAGCCAAACCACCAAACCGAAGTAAAATGTGCCTCATTATGAGTAACTATGCATTTCCAATAATTACGGAATGTTTCTTTCTGACATTATCAATAACTTTACTGCACCAAATGAATGCTGAATCACACTCTGCGTAAATTTGCATTGATTTGACACGCTCTGGCAAGATTTGTGTACTCACAAGCTGGAGTATCTATGAAACCATTCTCACTTTTTCTCTAAATGAGGGATTTGTTTCATTGTTTCATGACAAAAGAACATCCAAATAAATGTAATGTTATTTTTGTGATGGTTTTCAGGCCTTGTATTTTGGGTTAAAAAATTAAATAGTGTGGCTTTATAGCAACCCTGCGTAACCTTTAACCAGCAGAGGGCGCAGATCCCTTACTGTGCAACTAAACTGGCAGGGGCACCATCTTAGTTTAAGATGGCAAGTTTGGAAGAAATGAACATGTCTTCTGAAATGGTAAGGTCCCTTGAGTGTGTACAGCTAGGACTCTGCTAGGGCCAGTGTATTGACCTATTTTCTTTATTCTATGTGTTGTGTGGTAGAGCGTCTCACTCACTATTCTCTCGCCATATATTGTCCCAATGAAAGGAATACTTTATATTGGCGGTGAACAGCTGACAGGCCTAATTCTACTGATCTCATGTTTAAGAACCATCAAAATTATTTATGTTATCTATGTTTGGGCTAAAAGTTACACAGTGCTTTGTGCAAATAGAGAGCTTACAGGATCATTTTGCTCAGAATAAAGCTCTTTCACTGTCACTGGAGAATCACTGTAGGTCAGCGCTGGCCTTGCGTCATGGAGCACCTTTGACCCCTGACCTAATAAGGACACATATGAAATGTTTTGTCTGCAGTATTTTAAATGATTGGCAAATCTTCACAAATTTATCATCTTTTATCTTAGTGATTAGAGAATTTTTACAGAATATCTGCACTCACTACTTTTTCACTTTTTCCCAAGCCTCACATATCAAGTCCAAGAAATCTCCGCAGATCAATACTCTCTTATTGGCCGGCCAACAGAGGGTTGTGGGCCTGCACCGCATTTTAAACGACGCCTTAATCATTACGGCCTCGAAACATGAGATAATGCTGTTCCCTAACGTCTGAGAGAGTGAGTCAAAGTGTAGAACAGGACACACCCAGAGACCCATGTCCTTTGGCAAATGTTCAAAGGGCAATGTGTCGCTGGGAAAATAACAACCAACCACCAAAGATTACAGTAAACAGTGTTGAGAAATGAGCAGCCTCAGATAAATCATCAAGTCTCTAAGAATTTGACTTTTGTTTTCATTTCGTCATGGTTTGCAAAGGTTTCCAGACCAAAGTTATGTTGAGTTTGTAAATACATGGCATAAATAACATATTTTGTTTGTTTGGTCAGCCCCGATGATTTATGAGACTTGAGATCTGAAAAAATGAGATGCACGTTGTGGTTCGAAAAGGATTAGATGCCCAATGGAAATAATAATGGTTCTCACAGCCGTGCGGTTACTGAGAGGTGCTGCTAAACACTGTGGTCTTTTAAATTCAACGACAGAGACTCTTGTGAAAAACCCAAAATCCTTTTTCAACTGAAGCATGTCTTGTTTTTGTGATAAAGAGTCATGTTCTGACAGGAACAAATGATAAATGTTGTATTTGTTATGAAAACAAAGCTAGGGTTTAGAGTTTTAACTCCTGAAAGTCTGCTTCAAGGTCTGCACTAAGAATTCTGACAGTAGTTGTTTGGAAACTTTAAAAAAAAACATATTATTATTATTATTATTATGAATGAAAATAGGAGAAACCTACAAATGCATTGTTTAAGACATGTTTGAAGTTGTTATAAGACTGATTAGGAAATGGCTGGCGGCACAGGAGGCATCTGCCATAGACTGGATATAAGCCATACAAAACACTGAACAACATAATCTGTCTTATTTTTTTTTAACTCTATTATTCTATTTGCTCTTCTTTGTGTGTTTAATTCTCTGTTACTGGTTACTTGGTTCAATGTGGTGCAGACTGATTTATTTCGAACCAAACGGAGAAAGTCCAAAGGTGCGGACCAATAAAAGCGCCCTTATAGTCAGCGTTTTAGGGCTCTTGAAAACATTGCATTGGCTGCTTACATTAAAACATGAGCAGAATTAGTGATATTCAAAAGTGAGTCAAAATGTGGGAAACTGGTGCAGTTTACTACAATTGAAAGCTCCAGAAAGCTCTACTTTTCATTGGAATGTGACTTCAGCTTCTTACACCACTACTCCCAAAGATTTACTTGCCAATCCTGGCAAGTAAATCTTACTTACTTATCCTCATTAATTACAACATATCTATATTCTAATCAAATATGGCTTATACACTGCCTGTCCCCCCAAAAAGTCACCACCTGGATTTAACTATTTGACCTATTTGATCATTCAAAAGATGTTTATCTGTTTCCAATGTCCAACACATTATTAAAAACTGGAAGGATAGTGGGAATGTTTAATAGTTAAAGTCAGAGCAGTTCCACACACACAACGTAAAGGAAACTCGAAGGATTGGGACGACAAACAGCTGTGTAGCTTTAAGAAAAACATTTCTCAGTGAGGCTAATCGGAAGAGAAGTCCTAAAATTACTCAGGAGCATAAAGATTGTGGAGCAATGGAAGAAAGTCATGTGGTCTGATGAGTCCAGATTGATCAAGATAAAATATACTGAATGACCAGGTTATTCCATCAATAGACTTTAGAGTGTGTAACCTTTTTTTGGGACGGGCAGTGTATCTCAACAACAATAATTTTGGAGTTGCTCAATACCAACATGCAACACTAAAACAAGGACATGCATCTTACATTTTACATTTATTCATTTAGCAGACGCTTTTATCCAAAGCGACTTACATTAAGCTTAAGTTCACCAGTGTTACAGCTGGAACACCACTGGAGGCAAGATGGGTTAAGTGTCTTGGCCAAGGACACAACAACAGTATGAACTGTGGGGAGAGCGGGAATCAAACCACCAACCTTCCAGTTGAGGGACAACCACTCTATCACTGAGCCACTGCGCATACGTTGATATTTTTCTCATCTACATTTTTGATATCTGAAAAATAAACATCAACTTTGGGAGATAAGGTTGTGTTGAAATCAGACCCATGCAGATTCCATTGTTCACTTCATGGGAAAGGCAGATACAGCGGTGTACAGTTTGTTGCAGTCCTACACAGGGACACAACACAACATCCTAAAACCCACATGTGGTTACAGTTTAGGCAACAAGAGCTCTGTGGAATCTGTGATATCCATCAAATGTTACAAAAGAAAACACTGACGAGTCAAACATTGATAAGACTTTGAACAAATCACATCTCGGGGCGTCCTTCAACCGGAAGGTAGGAGGTTCGTTTCCCGTTCTCCCCACAGTTCATACTGTTGTTGTGTCCTTGGGCAAGACACTTAACCCACTTTGACTTGTATGAATGTGTAAGAATGTGAATGTATTTGGTAATGGTTGGATAGTCCATAGGTGCAGAATGGCTGCCACGTCTCTGTCATTCTGCTTCAGGGCAGTTGTGGCTACAGATGTAGTTTACCACCACCAGTGTGTGACTGTGGAGTGAGTAACTAATTGATATGTAAAGCGTCTTTGCGTCCCCGGAAAAGCGCTATATAAAATTTATGTAATAATAAATAATAATAATAGAAGCAGGAGGCGATAAAAGTAATGGCTACCTTCACTCAACAAAACTCCCATTAGAAGTAAAGGTCTCGTCCTAACAATGCCAACTGTTAAAGCCGGACAAAGCCTTTCTGTTACTCAGAAAAAAACACACATACCAAGATTCCACCAGGACTAACGCATAAGCAAAAACAGGACTAAACCAGGACCAAAGCCTGGATCAAATTTCTAGATTACCTTCAAACAATAATTTATATTTATATAACAATATGAGTAAAACTGACATCTGCTACTTTTAGGCTCAACATGTATTAATCCAAGTAGAACTGACATTTCCCATAATATGTAAGAAAGGCCTGGGTCTAACAGGGCCTCATTTATGACTATTTAAAAGAAGACTAGGCTTTGTCTTCGCTGCAGAATTTTTCTCCACAAAATACTAATACATTACACCAAACTAAAGTTTAGCGTTAGCTTAGCTGTGAAGACAGCGTTAAGACTGCAATTATCTCCGCCTCGTGATTGAGTTGATAATATGAATCCACCTGTTGCTTCCCGTTTCTGTTTGATTTTTTTTTTTTTTGAGCTGTTTCCCTGAGTTAAAAGACATATTCAAAGTTGAAAATACACTTTATAGGCAGCTATTACACTTGAAATCGTAATTGTGAAATTGTGTCATATGTCAAGCCACTGTAGACCAATGGGAGCGCACCTTTTTCAAGCATGTGGTTTTGCGAGCATGTGATTGGCCAAGGTTTTTCGTTCTTAAGTAACAGGTGCCAAACTAGAAGAATGAAATATCAGGTACAGTCTGTTTAACAAAACCTTTACAGAAGGTCAATTTCTTTCTTAAGCAACTAACGACTACAGTTCAGAGGGTACAGACATTTCTTTTTGAATCCACTGAAGCAGACACTGATTTGCTTGGTGTGTGCTGAGACCTCAATATGTATAGCACACTGTTTTATGATTTCTTGCTTGTATGTTTTGGTACTATCACTGATATTGTGAGATGATTGTTTTTTATCAACAGTAAATTACCAGCATTATAATGGGCGTTGTCATATGGCAGCCCTGCAACGTTTTACCACAATGCTCGTTAATTATTATTGATAAAAGAGTCAACCACAAGTCGCTGAGGCTCTAGAGCAGGGCTTTTTCTAAACTGGACTTTACGCAGATGTGTATAGAATAGTGGTTGATGCAGAGTAACTTTTCAAACATTTTACAAAGCCAGAGCTCAACATCATTCGGAGGTAAGTAAGGAAGCACTAAAGCTCCTTTCATAGAGACACTGTTACTGCATTTTAATTTCCACACTGTATATGACTTGCACGCTCACAGGCAGTCTTCTCACACGAACGCTCTGTGGAATGTCGGAAATACACGGTGGCCAGTTGTGTTTTCTTTCTACAGTGTGCACTTCCCCCTGGGCAAGTCCAAAGAAAATATTTGTGTCTAAGGCCTTGCGAAGGTTCAGGGAATAATTAATCTCAGGACTTGGCGATAAAAGCACGTTGCAGATTCCATTGACTTTATGTGTTTATTCATTAGAACAAACATGATACGCGGCAGGGTCAGACATTGCAGAAAAGTCGGTGAACTTCAGAGTCAAGGTGAGTTTTTTAGCATGTTTTAACACCCTGTTGCTTTTGTTTTTGTGTTTTCCCTCGGTGGAATTCAGACCTGGCTGCTGGCTGAATGAAAAATAAAGGCTGGACCAGAGGGAGCATGTCTGAGCGAGTGTGTGTGTAGGGCCTCAGAGAGGGCTCTGCAAAGTACAATATATGGGGGAAAAGTTTAAGGCACTATTTACTTTTTAATGCAGCCTGTTTTAATTAGGAGCCTTTCTAGGGCCTCACGTATAACTAATATCAGTCTGTATGTGGATGGGAGTGGACTTGTACACTGGACATACAGGGTTTACAAACAGGAATGATAGATTTGTTATGACAATGCCTGTATTAAATGAATCCAAATATGCCAGTGGTATGTTTTATCTCAGTTTTTTCCATATTTGGTAGATGGCGTTAAGACATGAAGATACTAGCTGGGTTAACCACAGGTGGCCATGGCGGTGCAACCAATAAATAAGAGTGGAACAAATATAACTCCATTTCTGAAAATCTTACTCATTTGCCGTTTATTGAGTCAAAATATTTCCTATTATAGTGTTCAGAGTCTTTATAGCAAGTATATGAGTGGCACATTCACTTCTTTTTTCTCCAATTTGCAAAGTACACAGTTATGATTGAGTTTGTACCTGTGCAAGTACCTTACAGAATTAATTACATTTCTTTTGGGCTCATAGAACCAAGATGTCAACCTTGGCCAAGCTTTTATGGAATGGCGTCAGTGCAAACAAAGGACTCAAAACTGATTCCAACATGGCTTTATGTTATTGACTTGTATGTATATATTATGACTTTATAAGACAAATTCTAAAATTACCCACCACCTAGATTTTGTGTACTGTATTTGCAGTTTTTTTCCCTAGTGCGAAACTAGTGCGCTGGTGAGCGTTGCTGTCCAGAGCCGCGCCAGTAGTATTTACGACAGAGTGATTCACTGAAGAAAGCTGTAGGGGGAGTTGCGCAAATCTTACTTAGTTCTGCTTTAATACACCAACAAAAATTATGTGCTTTCAAAACTCCAACCTAATTGTCATCTTCGTTCAACCTTGGCTCTCCTGCCTCACACTAAAAGGTTCTGAGTTCAATCCCCGGCCAGGGCAGGGACTTTCTTTGTGGAGTTTACATGTCTGTGTAGGTTTTCTCCAGGTGCTCTGCTTTCTCCTACCACCAAAAGCGTGTACAATATCTCCTCTACGAGCTAGGACCTACCACCAAAAGACACATTTAAAGACTTGTCCAAGCACCGATAAACACTGTTATGTTCTATTGAATTCACAAGGACCAGTTAAATGTTATTACTAAAATTTGTGTTGTATTTTAACAAGCACAAAGGAGACACGGTGCCTCCATGTTTGAAGCACAGGGAGGGTGTGATGCACAAGTCAGAGCCTGTGGAAGCTCTGTGAAAATATCCATCTGAACAGCTTCTTTGTGCCAAGGCAACAATAAACTGGTTGTGATGATAAACACAGTGTCATATCTGTAAAACTGAGCCAGAGGGCAACGCGCTCTGCCACATCCATCTTCTTTAAGTAACGCCGCTCATTACGACAGCGCACATGGGGGGAAGAAAGCACACACATATTAGTGCTTGCAAACACACAGCATTAATATTCCTTGTCACTTCCCTCTGTCTCATAAAGACAGCTCTACACACTGTCACAGTCCCAGAGTAGTTCATACAAGGGGGTAATGCCAGGGGCCAAGCACCAGTCGTCCTCACCAGAGTGTTGAACAGCAGTGTGACAGGCAGATGCTGCTTCAGTTTAAGTACAGAACATGGAAATAAGCAGCTGAATTATTCACCACATGCTGCCTTGTCTTACCCCAGCTCAGCTATGTTCATACTATTATAAACTTTACCAACACTGGAAAATCGTCTTCAGACCAGGTGAGCAGTTACAAAAACAAAGCTCATCATCAAATATAAGCCCATTTTATGTTCAGTTTTTGTTGCAGCATATTTCTTTTATTTATTTTTTTTATTTTTTTGTATGTAGATGTTCAGTAGACGTTCTTTGGTCTGACTTTGGAACAATGCATTTTACAGTATTTCAAGGGGATTTTGGTAAAACCTTGTCCCTTAAGTTGAAGGCTTTACTGAAACTAAATTAGTAAGAATGGCCATTGAATTTCTTTTGTTAACTGCAAATGTGGAAATCTGATCCTATATTACGTTTACAATTGTGGTTGGCTGATTTGTCAAACACACCTCATGCCAGGTGTAGGAGCACATTGTTTTTTTACAGATAGAATGAACATACGCAATGTTTGTATGGATGTAAAATGGACAATTTTCATCATTAAAAAAAACTCAAATGGATTACATCTTGTCATTCTTGCCCGTGAGAAAACTAGCACACATGTAGTTTGAGAGTTTTTGTACTTTTTGAGACCTAGAAGGACAATAACTGTACATTTGTTTTGGTTTTGTCCATTGTATGTGAGAGACTAATAACCTTCTACAAGATCAAAGTTTATATTCTGTGGTAAGATAGGAATGTCTTACCACAGACATAGGCTATGTAAAGCCTAAGGCAGGGATTGCAGTGATGACACCCCCAAAGAATTAAGCAGGCATTCATTTCAGCTGGTGTCCACAGGTAGGAGGGTATGTTCCATAATGTTTCCCTTTTGAATTTCTGTATACATTAAAAATGCACTTTTTGAAAAATTCCATGCATTTGTACCTATGCTTTGGCTATAGGTGCTTAGCCTTGCCTAGGGTAGCTCAGTTTGCACATGCTCATTGTTGTTTCTGTGCAATGGGCGTCTTTGGCATGTGGACAATGCACAATATAATAATAATAATAATAATAATAATAATAATAATAATAATAATAATAATAATAAGTTTTATTTATATAGCGCCTTTCCAGAGCTCAAGGACGCTTTACAATAAACAAACAACAATAAGGACAATTGACAAAGAGAGCAGACAGGACAACAATAGGCAAATGAGAGTTCAAGTACAGTAAGTGAAAAAACCCACTAAGAACTGTAACATTCAGAAAATAGGTGTGTTTTGAGCATGGATTTAAATTCAGAGATGGTGTTAACTAAACGGATTGATAGGGGGAGAGAGTTCCACATTTTGGGCGCAATAACACTGAATGATCTGCCCCCCATTGAAGCAAGGCGATGCCGAGGGACAACAAGAAGGCTAGAATCAGCGGATCGTAAGAGCGCGTAGGGGTGTAGGGAGAAGCAGGTTACAGAGGTAGGGGGGAGCAAGGCCGTGCAGAGACTTAAAAGTGAGAAGGAGAATTTTGAATTTAATACGGTAAGCAACAGGAAGCCAGTGAAGATCGTGCAGAATTGGGGAAATATGTGCAGAACGCTTGGTGTGGGTGAGTAGTCTGGCAGCAGAGTTTTGAATGTATTGTAATTTGGAAATGGAGCTGGCTGGTAGGCCAATGAAAAGTGCATTGCAGTAATCAAGACGTGAGGTGACAAATGCATGGATGACAATTTCAGCATCTGAGATGCTGATAAAGGGACGGAGCTGAAGCGTCGGACGTAGATGAAAGAATGCCAATTTAGTGATGGATTTAATGTGAGAGTGGAAAGATAGAGTGGAATCAAAAATTACACCAAGATTTTTAACAGTAGTAGATGGTTTGATAAAAGAGCCGGCGATCTCACAGGTGAAGTTATTAGGAATTTTATTAGTGAGTGATGAAGGTCCAGTGAAAATAATCTCAGTTTTGTCCATGTTAAGTTTTAGAAAATTTGAATGAAGCCAGTCTTTTATTTCATGCACACAAGCAGAGATATGACATGATTAAATCCAAAATGTAACTCAGGAAGCGCTGGCTACTTTATTGTTTGCCAATCAGCAGACTGTCCTGGCACAGTCAGATTGTTTTATTTAGTTGTCTATTTTCTACAACTAGACTAGGCTTAGGTAAAAAAAATGCTCCTTAGCCACATTTCATAACATGGAGTTACACACTTAACACCTCACCGACATATTCAATGTACCAGAAATATGTAACTTTAAGTATTTTTAATAAAATTCCTATTTCCTCAGCACTGACATCTGTGTTGCTCGGAGAATGCCCTCTGACTCCAGGTTAATATTTAACACATCACTTCTGGCATGTCAGAATGAGGATGAACACAGGCCTGGGGAGATTCCAGTCCACCTGGGAAATCACTGCAACACAAACTGTGGATACCGTAAGCACACCAGCAATTACAGCCCAACTAAACACACACCGCATCATCAACTGAAACCACAAAGTGAATCTACACTGATCTCTATCCAGCCTCATTTACCACAAGCTTGATTGGACGGCTCTACTGCCTGAGCTTCTTTTAAAAGCTGCGATTTTTATCAGCATTATGCAGTCTCGCGCAGTCATTTGCTCTGTGCAC
Source organism: Perccottus glenii (assembly GCA_024416835.2). NCBI lineage: Eukaryota > Metazoa > Chordata > Actinopteri > Gobiiformes > Odontobutidae > Perccottus > Perccottus glenii. Next base: position 11,034,650 of record CM044565.2, on the reverse strand, counting down.
TATTAACACAGAAATATCTGCAACAACAAATGGATGAGAAACTGCAATAATGGGCAGCAGAACAAAAGTGACAGTTTAGTGGAGACTACACTCCGCAGTTTAGACATGTCTCTTTTTCACTCGCAGATGTGATTTAGTCAAAACATGTTCGGCTGTAATCACCCCTGGGAACCACATAAATAAGTCTGACATTTCAGCCGTCTGCGTTAAGACGAGCACAACGATGACCACTAGCGGCAGAAACGCGCTATAGCTTCAGCAGCGGCAGGAGAAATGTTGATCTCATGGTTGTCGGCCATTTTGGTTTGGCCAGAGTTTGGACATGTTGCAGAGTGAGCAGGTTGGTATTTCTAGCTTAAGTATAGGATATTTTATTTTTTTATTGAGGTGCAGGCCTATGTACATATTTAATTTAGCTTTATTTATTTATTACTTTATAAATATTGCTAACAGGCCAAATGTACAAAGGGAAGGGCTAGGTTAAATATGTTAGGCCTACTGAAGTTGCTGCCTTTCATTTCATTTAAACTTCCACAATTTATATTAGTATATTGCAAAGCAAGAAACATTTTGCCACTATAAAGGAATAAATAAATTATTTGACTTACATTTTACAAGTAGGTTCTTGTTCATCTGTTGTTAGCCACCTCTTCTTCATCTTCTTCAGACTGTTCCATAAAACAAGCTAACCTTCTTCTTCTGTTGTCATTTCTGTTCAATGTGTCATGCTCAGTCAATGTGGAAACTTATGCAGGTGGCTGATCCCGGCCCAGAGCAGGCTTATAGTCAAGGTTAGCCCAAACATTTGGTGAATCAGAGAACTTTTATAAAACAAAAAAAGCACATCTGTCCCTCTAATATTTTATCATATTGATAAACTTTACTAACCACTAAAACAAGTCTTTACATCTGATAAACAGGCATCCAACAGGACTATGTGAACATTGTAACAAAGTGGAATCAGTAGAGCATGTTATCTCTTGCAGCAAAAACATCATACAGGAGTTAAGGAGGCAAGGGCAGACGGCGGTCAATCTCAAAAACATATTAGTCAAAGATAGCTCTTATCTGAGTTTGAATGGGTAAACAGAATGTAGTATTTTTTTATATCTATATATTTTGGGGATTAAGGGGAATTAGGAAACTTTGGTCAACACACCAACACAGTATGTGGCGGAAGTGTATCTTTTATGTTGAGTGCACACAGAAAGAAAAAAGTAGAATAAATATTAAGCCAATTTAAAAAATATTAAATAGATTATAATCTGGCAGATTAAGTATTTATTATTTATATTATAGTCCTAAATAATATATTTACATGTTTGTGAATCACTTATTTTTCCCACAGTGATTTTTTAGGGGGAGGCTTTTCAATTAAAAGACAAAGACAGACTTTGAGACTCTTTCCGCAGAGCATTTCTTTATTTAAATGGAGTCATTTATATCAAATTTAATTATGTCATATTAAGTTATTCTTATGTGCAGCACTTTGTGAAGGAGAAAAAGTTCTAAATAGTGTGGTACAAAATGGCTACCTTGCAAATAATATTTTTCTCCCAAAGTGTAAAATGGCCTGATGTAGGCTACAATAAGACTTGTTTAGTTGTAAAATTATACTAATTGAACAGTATTTAATCTGCGCTAGGTTCCTTTGTTACCTTTTGCTCTTCATTCTAATATGACCTCCTGTTAGCCAATCAAAGACGAGTGTCAGTTTAACGCGAGTCCCTATTGGCTGCGGCAAAATGACGCGTGCGTTATGTGTCAACCACTAAATTAAAGCGACTTTTGCTTTCGCTGGGTGTAGAGAGAGATCTGTTGAAAAGGTAGGAATCGCGCTGCATCTTGGGTACATAACTCCATGGTGATGCATTGATCCTGTTGTGTGGAAGGGAAACCAAACTAGTAAAGTACACGGGGCACGCTCGGATACGGGAGACGTTCTTCAGCAACTTCCACTCTGTCGCAGTGTTTCACGGTCGTGGCGAACAATGAGCCAACTTCGCCGCTCGACTAGCGGACCGAGGCGCTTGTGAGCCCCAGAAGCAGCCGTCCTCGCAGGGCAGAGCGAGAATGACGGAGCCCCGCGCCCCGCTGCCTTTTGTCGGCTTTACTGGGAAATGGTAGCGCGCACTGGGAAGGAACATGGTCGAGAGGAGCAGCAAATTCTTGTTGGTCGTCGTCGGATCTGTGTGTTTTATGCTGATTCTTTATCAGTACGTGGCCCCCGGGGTGATCAGTTTCGGCTCCCCACACGGGTATTTCACGGAGGAAGATGAGGGGGACATCTTCCCCACTCCGGACCCCCACTATGTCAAGAAATACTACTTCCCTGTCAGGGACTTGGAGCGGACCATCGACTTCCAAATCAAAGGCGAGGACGTGATAGTGTTCCTGCACATCCAGAAGACCGGCGGGACGACGTTCGGTAGGCACCTGGTCCAGAACGTGCGGCTGGAGGTGCCGTGCGACTGCAGACCGGGCCAGAAGAAGTGTACGTGCTACCGACCCAACAGGAAGGAGACGTGGCTCTTCTCGCGCTTCTCCACCGGCTGGAGCTGCGGCTTGCACGCGGACTGGACCGAGCTCACCAACTGCGTGCCCGGCGTGCTCAACAAGAAGGAGAGCAAGGGCAAGAACCTGAGGTGAGCTGGGGGGCACACTGTGGGGAAGGTATGTCTGAGACTGGGGTGAACGGGGGTCAATGGGGCATACCTGGAGTGAACCAGGCTACTTCAGGTTGGAACTTGATGACAGGTGATGTAGAGGGGATCAGTTCCACCACAGACAATTGGACCGTAATACTGTCAGCTCTCTAGGTACATATTCCCAACAGTAGGTCATTTTCAGTACAGCCCCAGTTTTGAGGAAGCAGACAAAAGCAACCACATAGGATTTTTGTTATGTATGTTCGCTATTGTGGCCAGTGAAAATATGCTTTTATAACGACTGTCAAGGCTTGTGAAAATATTAGTTTAAGTGTGCAATGCCTAGAAGCCAGTTACATGTAGTCTTGTCTACTTATTATTTTATTTTTTAACAGTGCTCAAGTATTCATTTATTCAAGCAATTGTATGAATCAAAATTTGAACCATTTTTGTTGAGGTAGTTTAGTGTTTTAAGTGTAACATCCAAATTTAGTTTCAGTGGCATGGCTCTAAAACTTTTATCCAAACTGTGCTGACTGCTGACAGCTTATTTATTCTATACAGTAGAAGAACGTTATCTTAAACTTACATTGTGGTAACCATTAACTCATATTTGAACAATTTCAAAAGAAAACCCCTCACAAATACTTTTGAAACCTCCCGTTTAAAAAAACACTCTCAGCTACATAGTGCATTCATCTTTCTGGTGTAGCCTAAGCTTTTTTGATCAGTGATTGATGTGTCACATACAATTAGTAGGAATGTTGAGATATGACTTACAATACTTCATTCATTTTGAGGTGTTAAATTGGCTGTAGAAGAGATTAACACTGGATAGCTCACACCAAAGTCATAAAGGGATCTACAGTAGTATTTGTAAAATATGGGGAAAAAATGCTTGTGTATAACTCTTTCTCCTGGCCTGATATGCAATTGTTTCTTCAGTTTGTCCTACTGTTGTCTAAAATCAGATGCCCTGAACCTGGACTCTGGATACAAATATTGCCTTTCAAGCCTGATAAATGTTTCATATACTGTGCAGCATCGACACAGACACTCCAGCCGAGGTAGATCTGATAAAATATGACACAATAGTCGCTGGCTAGACTGAAGTGCATCATCATGTTAATGGTTAAACGCTCCACTATCTGCTCAGGTCAAAGTCTTTACTCGCTACAACCACTACCTTCAATGCTAATAAATAAGAGAACAGGTTTTTATCCTGAACCGGTGCTTGTTGACTGACACTTGTACATTGTCCTGTCACCGGCCACACCGCTTCACAAAGGACCCCCTGACAATTGTTGATGGTGCAATATCACAGTGCCTCTCCTCCTCTGAGATGTGGCTGTATTTATTGGAGCCAGGCGCTTGTAATAATCCCTCACACTGGATCGGAGCTGCTCACACGCCATGTGCATTTTTATGAAGTTATAACCAGTTTTTAGTGCTCCTCCCTGTTGTTCTACCATCATATTGCATCCCTCTTCCAGACATATTGACGGCTGTATCAACTTCCATTTCACTGCACCCTTGTGGTTAAAGGCTATGCTCATTGAATGACTTATGTGTCTTTGTATTGCCAGGGCTCATTCAATATTTCATTTGGGCTGTTGGGTGATCAATAGGACGATGGGGGCTCACAAGTTTATGGGAGTTTTTTTTTTTTTTTTTAAGGAGAAGAGAGGGGCATGTGTCAGCACTGCTCTGTTCCCATGGCTGCTCAGGCTGGGGAGGAAAATGCTGGGCTGGGAAGGGCTGAACTGGTCGGGGAAAGAGGGAGACCCTGCAGGGGTTTGGCTCCACTCTAATCCGGGTGATTATTACTGCGGGGACACACACACATACACAGCCATAAGTGCTGGTATTTACTAATGGCGTCAGGCCTGGTTCCCGTGGATCGCCCGGGTCAGAGGTGATCCACAGCACAGATATCGCTCAGAAACCCGATTTTTGTCCTTTTGTGTTGCACTATTAGTTCAACTGATTCTAAAACACATCTTTGTGTTTTAGGACTCCTTTTTCAAAAAAAAAATTTATCTAATACTGTCATGTCGTGTTGGTTGTTGAGACTGATGTTATGCAGCTCCATAGGGACAATAAAGTATACATTACCTTACCTAATGTGGGGGCGCCCCTTTTATTATTTGGTCTGTCTAGACTTTTTCTGTGCATTGTGGTCCTTTTGTACACTTGCAAAAAAAAGATAAAAATAACTGAATATATCACTTCAATGAACCACAATCCAGTTGCTACAATGTGAAATGTAAATGACTCGTCAGGCATATTTGTAGGACTCGCCTTTACTTAGAAATAAAATTTAGATCTAATAAGAGTTTGTATGACTGTATACACATGCTTTCTGTTTATTTTTCTAAAATAATATACTACAGTCACCTCTAGCTTTGTATTTAGGTTTATCTGTAAAATATAAGCATATAACATCAATACATTTACTGTGGGCCCCTAAATCAAATTGAATTATAATTAGATCATGGCAAACTAGACAAACAAAAACATTGTCTGTTCACTCAATCAATAGAGCAGACAGTGTTTTTGTAGAACTGCATTGACAGTCTTGCTAAAATTTGTGCATGGTCATTCTTGTTTTATGTTCTGGAAACAATTAGTTCCTATCCGGACAGGAATATTGTTTAAATAATATGCTTTATTTATATATATATTTTTTTATTATTTTAATTAAAATATTTAATGTATAGATTGGGTGTTAAAACGAGAGGGTACACAAAGACAGGAAGGCAGTCCAGAAGAGTAAGGTCTGGGGCTTTGAACGCACCAACAGACCGGATTTGTGGCTCTGGTCTAATGGACTATCTGATCTGTCCCGACAGCAGAAATGAGCCACTGTGGGCGGAGTGGCAGGCTGAAGAAGAACAGCGCTGCTCCACATTACGCACTGCTTCAGTTCTCAGAAAAACACAGGGACAGTCGCTGCAATGACGACTTATACCAGACTGGAGGCTATTATATTTTTCTGTCATCTAGCCTTTTAAGGTTAAGTCCGCCTGGCACTTTTCAGCTTCCTACTCACACAGTAAAAGTGCTTGTTTAAGGCCGCCGTCTTGAGTAGTCTTAGGTTAGATAAAGGAAAACAGTGAAATATGTATATAGTATAAAAGGTACAATGCTAATTAGGTAAACGGGCCTAATTAATGTAGAAGGAGTTCCCTCTGTAACATGGCTGTCCCAGTCCCTTTTTCTTTGTGATGCATGCTTTTGAGTATCCCATCCCCTTTTAGCCAATCGGGGTAAGAACTTGGAAAACAGTGCTTTTATAGGGCTCAAACGTAAGCTGTGAAGGTTAAAACTAGCAGCAAGTAAACTGTACTGCCTTGAATAAAATGCAATTAAATGTAAATGCTGACAAGAGGTTTGTATCATTTGTTCTTTAAACTATTTGCACGGCACAATTGATGAGGAATCCCATGTGAGACGTTGTCAATTGGAGCTATACACACCTTAATTGGTATGACTCAATATGTTTTAAGTGCTCCCTTAATGATAAATGAAAATGGTTGAAAGCTGTTTCTGTGAAATGATTTAAAACGTAAAAAAATCAATTCAGAAAATTTAGCTATACTGTTTGCAGCTGCCAGTGAAATTTATGCAAAACTGCCAGAGATGCAGCAAAAATAAAATGTGAATGAGCTACATTTCAATCATCTGGGCTGAAGCAATACCATACTACATGCATTTTCCTTTTTTTTTCTGCTTGACCACAGAAAGATTAGGTGTTAATTCTGATTCAAATGCAGCTGATTCCCCTCTAAACCTTTTGTGATACACTGTTAAACTGCTATGTGTTGACTGAGCCAGGGGCCTTCAAGTGTTATGGAAACATGGGGGGAATGGTCTGAAAGGGGGGTGGGTGTGTGGAAACATTGCAGGATGGATGAAGCCGAGCTGGCATGGTGACACGTGTCGACTTTGGTGGGTAGAGCGCTACGTCGGAGCCAGGCAGAGATGAATGGGTGGCACTGGGGAGACAGGTGTGTGTTTGATGGCTGATCAGATGGGAGGCCGATTAAGAGTGGCATTGTGGGAGAGCGGCACAGCAGCGCTCACCATGGATTTGTCACATACCCCGTCTCGTATCAGTTTGAATGTTTCACCAACGTCCCAGAGGACACGCTGGATTACGCACGCACCTCTTAACCCTCTGAGGTCTGCAGCAAGTTTTTATTAAAAATGGTTGTTAAATATTCTTGTGTAAGCTCAAACTCTACATCTTTTGTCACAAATGACCTTTGTCATCAAATAACTTTTCATGATATGGTGTGAATTTCTTCCACCAACATCCTGTCTCAGTCAGTTGAATGCCCCATTTATGCTCCACCAGTGACAGCAAAACGTAAGTGACTGTCTCCTTTTGGTGACAGCACATGGTGAATTTGCATATAGAAAGATGCATGCTTTTGAGTTATTTGATGCAAGGTCATGTTGTGGATGTGGCTTTGCTCAGATTTAGGCATGATGGGAACGTTCCTGGACATGGGAGATTCCATCTATCTTTTTTCTGTTGCAACATCTTACATATTGGGCATGTAATTGGTTAAAGAGGGCCCCATTACTTGACTTGAATTAGAGCCCCCCCCCCATCTGTCGTGTGTGTGTGCTATCGCTGTGTGTGTAATCCCAGCATGTCATAGAGCGTTGCAGTAAGCCCAGTGATGGGGCTAATTTTACTGCCTCTGTCTCGCTCCACTCAAATCACCCCCTGTTTTTCCACCCCCTCTCCCCATCTTCACCCCTTCTGCCTGCCTCTAAAAACACTTTTCCTCCTCTCCCTCAGTCCCTCTTTCTCTCCGTGATAGTGTCATTCTCTAATCAAACAGTAAGACTTGCTTTCCACTCGGTGGCTTTATGGCCACGGGGGGCTGTCTATCCATCTTTTCCCCTTTTTGACTTTTCTTTCTCTTCCTCCATCTTCTGTCCATCTCCATCTTTCTGTTCCCCTCTCCCCATCGCTCCCTGTCGTTTTGTCTGCTCTTCCTCGGAGCGTGACTACTGCATTAGAGGAAATGTCTTTTCATGGAAGATTTGCTGCAATTTCCAAAATGGCTGCTTTGCCTAATGGACAAGTGCCTTGGTCCTAATGAATGATTAGGTGCATGAGAGCGAGGGAGTGGGGGGGGGTCCAGTGGGATGGGTGCATGGGGAGAGGGGACAGAGGACATAAAGCATTGGGGAATGATTTGAAAAAGAAGGAGGCTGTCAGGATGTGATTGGACAGATAAAATATAAGCTAAACATTTGGTTTCAATGCTGGGGAGGGAGGGGGCAATTAGTGGCTGTCAAAGGCCTGGAGTTGGCTATGGTCACATTCACAACTGCTCTTTAATGCCAGGTTTATACAGATATTTGTATTTGATCACCATGAGGATTTTAAACTGTTCTGGGTGAGATGAGGTGTTTTTCATGAATGAGCTGGAGGGGGTTTCTGGGGAGAGGGTAGAAATTGAAATGGCACTTGATAAAATATCTAGCACCACATGGAGCAACAATCTTCCGCTAGATTATTAAGTGGTGATAAACAAGCTGGTTAGTAATGTATGCTCAACAAACATACCAAAGTTATTGTACAGGTGCCACTTTACTAGTTGTGAAGGTTAGCAGGCAGAGGCACAGGTCCTTTTTTAAATGATGCCGCACACATACAGATTGGCTAGTGCATTAGCATGATGATTGTAGATCATGTGAATATCTTGAAAGTTTTCTTCCTCATTTTACATTTACCACTTGTTCCATTCAATTAAAGTCACAAAGCATTAGATTATTTAATCATCCTGAGGGAAATTCAGGTTTCTTTTAGCAGCATCTCAGTAATTACAAAGGCACTCGGCATGCAATGTTAGCTAAATGGAAAAAAAGGTGTATTCCGCAAAAAGGTTAAAGGCATGGGTAGAAAGGTGCTATAGAATAAGCATTATGTAGGACAACATGGAGTATGAGACATGAGTCTCCAGTTGAAAGTGAAAAGTGTCCTGTATGGTCCGAAACAAGAGGGCAACCAAAAATCTATTCATACATTGGTCAAAACCATTTGGCCCTGCTAAGCTGTACCCCTGAGGATACTAATAGGAGATGCATGTGGCAGAGTGTTCAGCACTCCAGCCTCACAGCAAGAAGGACGGGAGTTCAAACCCCAACTCATAACATCCTCGGCAAACTCCAGCCTTTCTGTGTGGAGTCTGCATGTCCTCCCCGGTGTTACCGTGGGTTCTCTCTAAAACAGAAAAACAAACAATTAAAGGCGGCATCTGTGTACCTGAAACCCCAAGGTACTGTACCATATCCAAATTTATGTTTGCTGTAGAGGGAAGTGTTAAATACAAGTGGGCTTGGCCTTAGATGGTTGTGTTATGTGCTCAGCATGATGCCGACCAGCACAGCCCAGAATCTACAAGTGTTTGTGTGTGTGTGTGTACGTCAACGTGGAGCCAGGCGGGTCGGTGTTAATCCAATCAGATTAGCTGGGTTTAAGCACTGGCGGCCAGGCACTCCAAAGCTGGTTACGTGGGCTCATCCCGACTGCATCATGTCCCAGTGTTCCCAGCTAGCATTCCCACATCGCTCCAGTCCTTATTCCTGCCTGTTTACTGGCTTTAAATCACCTTCACTTATTGGTCGAGGCTGCTTATTCGGTTGGAAACCTGCCTCTAATTGGATTAGATGTAGGGATCAATACCCCACCTTTTCATAATGTTTGGATTGTGTAAAGACAAAAAGGATTTATGCTACGGTTATAGTCTTTTATAATACATATTTAATTCGAAAGAGAAAAAAAAATCCATTTCCGTCTATGCTCCCATAGATAACAGAGCTTTATGCTTGGCTTTATATGTGGCATTACTATAAAGGAAGCACCAATGATCAAAATAAGCACTTTTTCTTTTTTCAATAAATAACTGCCCACTCTTCATTCACTTTTAAGGTCAGCTGATAAAGGTCAGATTAGCCAAAACATTATCTAATTAATAAATCAAAAGTAAGTTGGAATTCGAGATAAAAATGGGTAGGAATGATTAAAGCTAACCACTATACCACAACTTTTCTACAACACCCCGGTCAGGTTCTCCAGATACAGCAACATGTTCAGAATACCTGTTGAAGTACGATATCTAGAGGGCAAACTTAAAGCAAACAGCTGTGTCAAAGCATAAGTGTAGGTCTGAAGTAAAAACTGGGCAAAAGTGTTTTGTATAGACCAAGCAATCATTGAACCATTTAGCCTTAATAATAACATTTCACTGCAAGTAATTAATGGCTGCTGCTGTTTTATTGTGGCAATGATTGTTACCAGATTTTACATGATTCAAACATGACACTGCAGGCCCCAATTATACTATAATTATCACATTACACAGTGAGACACAGTTGCAGTTTGTGTTGCAATAAAGTGTGCAATTCATATCAACCCATTGGATCACACATTATACAGAAAGCATAGTCTGTGTACTGTCGTTTGAGTGAACAATAGACAATCATTACTTGGGGAAAGAAGAAAGGACCCAACTCAAAAGGGGAACACAAAATGGCAAGGTATTCTGTGTGGCGGCAGTAGCTCAGTGGGTAGAGCGGTCGTCTTTCAACCAGAAGGTAGCCGGTTCGATTCCCACTCTCTCCACAGTTCATACTGTCGTTGTGTCCTTGGGCAAGACACTTAACCCACCTTGCCTCCAGTGACTGTAACACTGGTAATGTAATGTAAGTCGCTTTGGATAAAAGCGTCTGCTAAATGAATAAATGTAAATGTAATGTAAATGTATTCTCCAATGAAGCTTGTCTTGTTCTTGTGATAATATAGTTGTCGTTGCATTCTGAGATGAAACCATTCTAAATGTACCTTGAATAAACCCACACAAAGCTAGTGTTATTAGCAACAGCTGTCTCCAGTTTTAAATAGGGCCGTAACCTCACGGATCTTCTTTGGTGTTTTACAAACATTGCATTCACTGTATTCCATGAAACGCATGCAGAACATGTGACAGAATGTAGGAATGTGGTGCGGCTCTCTAAAAAATTCTAGTTGTTAAGCTTGGCATAAACTGGAAACAAGGGAGGGATTGCTCAGTTGATGACAACCCACCTACATTTCTAAAGCTTCAAACTTTACTGCCATTGTTTATATAGTTGAATCTCTTATCCTGCATACACTGCAGTGGAAATGCAAGTGGTTACTTGTATCAAACTGCGCCGTACCAACCCATACCAAAACGCTCAGTGGAAGCAATGGCAGTCATGAAACCTTCAAAGACAGACTTTTTTAGGCCCTGTTGATTGAATGGGTTGATGTGGTTTTATTGTCCAGACCTAAGTGAGGCTATGCTCATCCCAAGACACAGACCATATGCTCATGCTGATTCAAAGCTGTAACCCCATTGATTTTGGTCAGCGTGTTTCACCTCAGTGCTCCGCGAAGACAAGACGAGTGGAGGGATGACTGCTTATGCTGACTGGTAGCGTGTAGAGGGTGCTCTTTGGTCTGCCTCCAAGCCTTCTGTATTGATCAGCCATTATGGATCAGCGTGGGTGATTTTGTTGATTGATAAAAGTGGGATGATGCGGACACAAGGCTCAGCAGACAGACAGCACAAGCTGTAGGAAAAGCCAGAGTGATGTGTTTCTTAATCATTGCTGCGCCTCGGAGGCTCACAGTGTCACTCGGCCCACTGTCAAATGTCAGCCCTCGCACCAAAGTCATTTTGCTGCCCTGTGGACAAATAAGTGTGCCCTGAATGATTAGCAGACATTTCTGTGGCTGGTAATGCTGCTTCTGTCCGCCATCGGGATTACTGCCTATCGATTAGCCTAGCATAAGCAGTGCTAGCAAAAAGTCAGCCCATTCATTAATTGGAATTTGTATAGCGGTTAATAAGTAGTGCCGTGACATTCTATGGTATGCTATCCATGAGAATGGGATTACAGGCAATTAATCAGACGAGAGGCAAAGTCATTAACTGGCCCTGTGGCAAAGTCAGCGCATCGGCTGCGGTTGATCCTACTTCCTGACTTCTAAATTTAGTGTGGCCATGTCCCTGTCGACCAGGCTCTGGCAGATAATGTCTTTGTCTTTCAGTGTGCTACTCTTTGACGGATCCCAGTCTTTCTTTATTTTTCTTCTTCTCTTGTGAGACAGAGAAGGACGGACAGCGAGAGGAAGGCCTCCCCAGAGACTCACTGGGCATCCATTAGGCGCTCAGTTCCGTCATGTCCCTGAATATGACAAGGGGGGACAGGATGTGACCCTGGAACGTCTCATCACGTCCCTGTTAGTTCGCCTCTCGCTGTACACAAATATCAGATGCATATTGGGCTGGTTTGATAAATCTATTTAAGTTGCGTAAATTGAGTTTTTGATTTTTGAACAATTACATTAATAGCTATACTGTATGACCAAACCAATATTAGCTAAAACAATTTGGTATAATCGCTGTCATATAACTATATAAAGGCTAATGCTGCTAGTGCCCACAAAAGCTTAAAAACAATTTACTATTTAATGCTTTGCCTATGCTTTGCTTTTTGGAAATTGGTGTAAACCCAAAGATAACATGTCATGGACCTGTTGATTTATGCTAATTAGCCATGTGCTTTGATTTAACAGAGCATCTTTTAGCACTTTTAATAAATAATTGTTATATTTATATAGCGCCTTTCCAGAGCTCAAGGACGCTTTACATATCAATTATTCATTCACTCCACAGTCACACACTGGTGGTAGTAAGCTACATCTGTAGCCACAGCTGCCCTGGGGCAGACTGACAGAGACGTGGCAGCCATTCCGCGCCTACGGACTCTCCGACCAACACCTTCAACATTCTTACACATTCATACTTTTCTTTGGTGTTTCATGTCACATTTCAAAACAAAAATGTGGCCCTTTTTGCCATATTGCCCAGCTTTAGTGCAAGACCTCCCCAGAGATTGGCTGCGTAACTGTCTCTGCAAGTCCCTGAATATGACGAGTGGGGACAGGATGTGACCCTGGAACGTCTCATCACTTCTCTGTCGGAGCTCCTCTCAGCTGTTTGTAGACAAATAAATATCTGCATACATTTTGAATAGATGCATGTATTCATGAGCGGGCTGTGTGTGTGACTGATGATGGCCAACAGAGGCATGCGAACACACAGGAGAGGCTGACAGGCGTGTTAATTGAATTGTGGGAAGAAATGCAAATCCCGTCCTGCCTCTTTGAGTCGGGGGGCGGGGTTTAACTGATTGGGACTGTCTCTTTGGCATCTCCACACACAAACACAGCGGGATAACTTTGACCAAATCTTTCAAACAGAGTGACAGATAGTGTTGTCTTTGCAGTTTTCCATGGCTTGCCCTTTTCCCATCATTGTCAGCTAATGCCCTCCATCACAAAGCCCCTTTACCTTGCCTTTTTCATCGTCTTGCATGCCATATTCACAGCAGAGGATTGAGCTATACAACATTTTAGAGAATGGGAGGACGGAAAAACACACAGCAGCAATGCATTCTTCAGTCCAGAAAGCCCAGAAAGCAAATTGTTTTTATTGCTGCTGGCACTGTTGGAGCTTTGTCCACTTCAGCTGCTCTCATGTGAGAAGAGTCTCCTTGAGATGTCATTGAGAATTAAATGGGCTGGGTCATTTGCGAAGAACCACAATGTTTTATTAATACTATTTACCATCACTGGTCATTACAGTTATGTTAACATGAGTTTAAACATGTATGTGATGAGCTTCTATGGGAATCTGCTGTGTCCTTCGAGTATTATTAAGGAGGGAAGATAACTGTGGGGTATCACGTACAGATGTTTTATTGTTTATGTAGTGTTCATGCTACACTATTACCCAGTTGTCCTCTTTTTTTTCAGTCTCTATTGCTCTTTTTTCTTGTTGATGACGCCTGTCATTAATTGTAGTGGAATTGTAGTCTACAATCCACTAAACATTTATAATTGCACATACTGTCGGTCGTAGCTGATTCAAGTCACACAGCCGACAGGCAGTAATCTTATACGATTGCTAAAAATCAAACGGTGTGACAAGTGCTTAATATGAGCCGACATTCTGACCCGTCAAGTTTAACCATGGTCATACCAGCTCTTATCTATGGCGTTGTGCTTTCACGAGGACATGGATGTAGCATCTTAAGGCTTTGGTTTGGTCAGACGGGAGTTAACAAGTGTGTTAGAAGCAGGTGATAGTAAGAGCACGGAATAAAGGTCATGCCGCTCTAATCCAGATGTACTATTCTTAGAGTACCCTCAGCTCTCTGTGGATGCGGGGCACACTACGCTTTCACCAGATTTTTATTCATTTAGTTCCTGTTGTTGCCTCCCATCTGTTTAAGTCTTCATTCTGGCTTGTGTCTTCTCATTCTGTCGCCTGTCGTCTTGGGTTCCCAGTGCGTGTCAGCTTCCTCCAGAGAGAGGAAGTGATGCGTCAGGAAGCGCTTTTATCTGCCAGCGATCTGATCTGATGCGATGTGATATTGAGATAAACACCGGAGCAGCGTGCCGGGGGGAACTGTGCTGCGAAGACCAAATCACTTTTCCCCGTCTGCGTCGTACGGAAATCTGCCCGTCATAGGGTGATTGCCGAATTACAAAGAGAATACGAGACTAGACTTGTTAAAAATGTGTTCTAGAGCTTGATAAGAGTAGCGCTAGGATGTAGTCTTCTAAAGTAATGTCACCGGTGAGATCCGCACTATATGTATTTCTGCGACAGCCTGGAGTCATCTGTCAGGGTGACTCGGAGAGGAAACCAAAGCTCCACACTAGTTTACTTTTATTTAGCCTTATGTTAGAGGCAGCTATTTATAATAAACCACTGCATTATGGCTCTGTTTTCAGAGTGTGAACACTGGTACATGGAAAGTAAAGTTATCCATTTTTAAAGTGTTCCTTGGTTGGCACACAATCCTAATTCTATTCCATAGAATGAATTCTTCTGGTGTCTGTGGTGTCAAGTATCCAGGGGATGGAGCCAACAGATGCAGATTGAACTGGTTAAACAACCAATTAGAAAAATTGTACTTGCATAAAACTAGATTATCTAAAAAAAATATATAATAAAGAGTCCTATTTGAAAGGATTTCTAATGAGTGGAAATGGCTGTGAAGGGAAGAGATTCCAGACCTATTTTGCACCATAGAAACACCAGTGCGCCTCAATAATCACAAAAGCGCCAAACTTCGGTCACAAACAATCAGCAGGCCGGTCCAGAGAGCTGTCACACTCTATGACCGGATTATTTCCCTTTGCGTGCCACTGGCCTTGTGCTTGTTGAACACAATGCAAAATAGTCAAAGCACTCATGCAAACCCGCAAGCCTGCTCTTCTCTTCATCATGCGCTTCCTCCGGCCACACTCAGTGACTTGTGGATGTCCAGTGTTTAACGCCTTGGTTGAATATACCCCCCTCTTCGCTCTTCCGTACTCTCCCCATACTCCGCCTGCCCCCTCGCCTTTTGTCCGCCATCTCTTAACGCTCGACCAGCCGTGCCATGACTCTTGGCTTCAAAGGCTACTTCATTCATCAGTCACTCATCAGAGAGAGGGCCATTCAGCGGCGCGCTAACACACTGGGAGGAGTGTATAAAACCAGGGAGCAGTGCATGAAAAGAGGCCACGAGAGAGAAAGTGGATCCGCTCTTGACCGCGGGGAACCTCGGGAGTCACAAAGCAAGCAGGGCCACGCTCCCACACCCATTTAGAGCCTCTCAGCGCACACACACTTCACGCACTTGTTGTTTTGTCCTTCTGGGTGTGTGCAGTCTTTGGCTCTCTCTTTTCGATCTCCTCTTTCCTTCATTCTTTTCACTCGAGCCGGCAGTACAAAGGAGTGTCGAAGCCTGTTCCTTCCTGTAATCCTCCCTGCACCTGTGTGCGTGTGACGGAGAGACAGTTTTTATGTTTTGTTAAGTCTTTTTTTCTACTGTAGCTGGTATGTTCTAAGTACTTTCAAGTATTGCCTAACCCTTTCTCCTAAATTTAATGTAGAATGCGTTTCAGCAAAAATAAAATGTTGCTTTAAATTTAGGATAGTACGTAACTTTACACCTGTGGCGTAAGGTAGTGACAACAAGCCTTAGTGCGATTAAAGGGCCCTGTAATTAACCAAAAGAACCATGCCTATGAGGCCATTGTGCCACCAACCCCGCAACACACGCACATGTTAAGAGGGAAAAAAAGCACCAACATAAACACAAATGTTGGTGCACTATATGTCCTACGCAGCACAAAACGTCAAACATGCCAATTGTTTTGTCCTCTTGTAGATCCCTTTGCATCAGGTTATGTATTACTGAGCTGCTCATTGGGTTTATTTGACATCAGCTTGTATTAGTAAGGCAAACAAAATCTAAATAAGCCCAGGTTTTTGAATAACAAAGCTAGGTAGCTCTGTTGCGGCATTCCTAAAATTTTAATTAAATTTGTTCCCCAGTTTTATATTGGACTTAATGTACTATACACCTACACTACTTAATGCTACGCCCCTTCACACATACTGTAACTTCACCTCAACTCTAAGGTCAAAAGATCCTAAAGTCTATTGCATGTTGCAGATTTTTAAATGTGAATATTGAAAAGGTGGTTGTCCTGGGGAATACTGGATATTTAAAATTGGAATTAGAATTCTGTGAGACTGAGTGAGTATTTCTGTGGCGGCTGCTCACTGACATTCTCCCTAGATTTAGTGCTGAGTTTTTGGAGGTGGTTGGATTGAGCGGCTGTTTTCAGGTCAGTGGGAATTGCTATTCCCTCTCAACTGGAGTCCGCCTCACACTTAACTGCACACAAACAGATATAGCCAGTTTTTGTTTAGGGCTGTCTTTGTGTGAGTGCTTCATGCAGACATGTGACTGTGTGGTCTTCTCAGGCCGGCCTCAGTTGCACACATTTGATGGCTTTTTTGATAACAACTGACATTCTGTTGTCTGCATCAGTCCTGTTTTTTTAGATTATTTTCTGCACATTTGGGCAATTGGTGGCTACTAGGCAAGATAAATAAAAGATGTGATACACATTTGTTGCTTTTGAACATTGATGTTCTTCATGTCAGTGGTGTGGAGAAGTGCTGCATTTGTTTTGATAAACTGGCTTGACTTGTGTTGCTAAACTACAGAAGCGTAGTACTGTCAATGATGTTTTTCTGACTTTTTTTTTCCTTTTTGGGGGTTGTTTTTCTGACTTAATCACCTTATTTCGTGATAGTATCATGTTATTTCATGATAATTTTCACGTTATTTAGTAATACTATTACATTATTTAATGATACTATCGCGTTATTTCATGATAATTTTTCTTTTTTCAATGCTTTATCGGAAGCAACGTACTACGTAGCCTACTACGCTTCCGTAGCAACGCGAGGAAGCAAAGAGGAAACATGACAAAGCCAGCCTGGATACGGTTGAGATGATGTAATTTATATCCGTATGTTTTTTTGTTTCCATCCAGTTGATCAATAAGAAATGCTGCTACATCCAACGGATCTGACTTGATTCTTCCGCCTATACATTCTCATTTGTTTCAAAAAACGTCTCAAGGTGCTCACACTCATCACAATATTGTCTACAGTGTTCAGTAACATTAATATCTCGCCATGTTTTAGACCAAGGCTGAAGTAAAACTTGATCAGATGAGATGCCATGCTTCCTCTTTGCTTCCTCGCGTTGCTAGGGAAGCTACATGAACGTTGCTTCCGATAAAGCATTGGAAAAAAAATTAAATTATCACAAAATAATGTGATAGTATTACAAAATAACGTAAAAATTATCATGAAATAATGTGATAGTATCACGAAATAACGTGATAATTAAGTCAGAAAAACAATTCCCCCCCAAAAAAAGTCAGAAAAACTATCAAAAAAAAAGTCAGAAAAACCACATTGACAGTACTACGCTTCCGTACTAAACAGGAAATCCACTCTCATCAGTTTTGAGTTGTGGTTGTTTCATTTTATTATGGCAGATATGGTGCTTTTTATTTTTTATGACAGTTTATTCTTTATTTAACCAGGTAACCTTTCCTGTTAAACAAGCTCTAATTTTTCCACAGCCATCCATTTATGCTGATGTAATACTTTAGTCACAAGCTTGTTCCATAGACTATAGTTTAGAACGTAATACAACATTCTTTTCTGCTATACCATCTTGGAAAAACCTCCATGAGAAGCATGAGTTGCAATGCTTATTTAGCTACCACTTGCTAGTAGTAGCTAATGCTAATGGCCAGTGGCTTAAGTAGCTTGTTCGCAAATAAAGTCAGCTATTAGTATTTTGGCGTAGCGTCTCGCGTCCTCGTTTTCTTCTTTGGCACAAATTGTTTTATATCCAAAACTCCTCAAGATATTTTTTAAATATTATCTTATGTTTTTTGATCCACATAAAGGCACATTTTTAACTCTGACCAATGAGTTATTTTTGTTTTGTTGTAGCACTTGGTTGCGTTGTCCTCCAGTGAAACAATGACGTAACAGCTGCATCCCTG
Source organism: Perccottus glenii (assembly GCA_024416835.2). Lineage (NCBI taxonomy): Eukaryota > Metazoa > Chordata > Actinopteri > Gobiiformes > Odontobutidae > Perccottus > Perccottus glenii. The sequence continues at coordinate 11,016,509 of CM044565.2, read as the reverse complement.
AAACCTATTAGCTATCAGTTACACCCATTACAAAATACAGTCATTTTGTGCTCCAAAAACAGATGAACCCATAGTCTTCGCAGTTTATAATATATATAGGTTTATAATATTTCTATAGGACAATTCTGCTGTTAATTTTTCTTGTGTGTAATGCTTGTAGCAATGGCAGCGCCTGGGTTTTACATTGACATTGACAGCTGAGCTTGTCTATAATAAATGCTTTGATTAATCTACAGGCCAGCGTTTGCATTTTTCTGTCGTTAACAGCCCCTAATTAATCCACCTATGCACCCCCAGCTCTATTCCATTACATTATTAACTACTGTATTAAGTGATTAATCATTTCCATCCCTTGACATTCCTCGTCTGATGCTGCCTCTGGATCCATCAGTGTTTGTGCCACAGTGTTAATCCTTTAAAGAACCATGCCCATGTCAGCCGTCCTTCCCTCTCAGTTTCTGCTCTCATCAGTGCAACTCTGAGGCAAACGGAAAGTGACTGATGCTTCATAACCTCCAGCCCACACATGCACCTGTACAACTTGTGACATGTTGACGAATGCTGAATAGGTGGTACTATCTGTGGCTCTATTGTTACCTGTGCTGACTTTTCCTAGTCAGCTAGTGGTCAATCACACCATCAGTCAAGTCTTACATAGGGTAACATAAAAATTGGTTACGCTTCTCAAAATAAAATAAAACAATAAAAAACCCAGACAGACCAGTCATTTTTGGTAATAGTCAGAAAAGTAAAACAATACATACTAAATTATTAGAATAGCTTATTTGACTGCCCTGCTGTTTAAAGTATAATCTCTTTTATGTATTTAAAAACAAGCTTTGAAAATATGTCTTTGAAGCTAGTGGCTATGCTAGCAGCAGGGAACCAGTTTTCATCAAACAACCTCCTCACAGGGCTGCGTAACTGTAAATTGGCCTATTCTTGTGAAACAGGGCAGTAAGTCACTTTTTCCAGAAAGTTAAGTGATCTATTAATTAAAAACTATTAATTGACAAACTAAGTATTGTTCTGTCTTCTTTGACTAGGATACCAAGACAACCTTCACTAGCTCAGTCCACTCAAAGGCTACCACGACATAGCATTGATTTTAAACTACATGTGTAAAGCAGCTAGCCTCTTTTCCCTGAGCTTCTTCAGAAGAACACAAACTGCTGTGCGCCAGAGAGGCCTTGAAATTCTGAGTGTGAGAGCAGGTGTAGACACGGCTCTGAATAGAACACTGATGTGCAGGGATCCTAATGAAACACCTAATAATTTTAATATTCTGTGATTTCTGAGAAGCAAGAAGGGTCCAAAGCTAGATGTAATCTGTGTTACTAAAAGCATATTACTTTAGTAAGAAATCAACCAAACAGTTTTTTGATAACACTGTGATTCATCCTCTTCCGGTCCCAGTGGTGAGTCAGAGAAGTTTTGCAAATGTGTGCTAAATTAGAGACCTGTCCTGACATGCCCCGACAACATGCTCAGGCACATTTTGGGTGGAATGGCAGGGGCATTGTGAGTAAGAGATAATTATACACAAGTATTCAAACAGAGGGAGGCGAGGAGAAAGGAAATGTAAAGAAGCAGGTAAAAGGAGATGCAGAGTCAAGAAAACGAAAACGGGTCAGAAAGGTAAGGCATAGTATTAACCCCACCCACCCACCCCCTCCTCCTTCCTTCCCTTTCGCTCCTAATGGAATGTTAATTGGCGTAAAGAGGTCGACCTCTTTGGTTTGTGTGCAGGGGTCACGGGGTCAGACACAGTGCCCAAGCTTTGTGGCGACAGCTCTGAAGTGCCCCTTGAAGTGAACAACTGCACACAGAGGTCTGTTACAATGCTCTTTACAAATGTCTTTACAACACACTCCTGTTGCCACCGTTAGGAAAAAAACACAAGATTGTTTACTTCAGTGATTGAATTCACACTACCGCAGACGTAGAAGAGAACTAGATAGACACTTTTGGAATGGATTGTTCAAGTAACAAAAGACACAAACCACATCTTGGCATGGTGGCACAGATGAGGAATAAATTTAATTTGGATTAGCTCAACAATTTTCTGGTGTGGGCTCTGTTTTCAAAAGGCAGCCATGTTGAGAGTAAAATCAGTGATGGATAACTATTAGCTTTGCATCACCAAGATTAAATGTCGTTGGTAAATGGAAGTTAGTAAAATGTTAGTTCCACTTCCACTGTTGATCAGTAGTCACGTTTCCTTAAATTGTTTCTAACACAGAACTCTTCAAAATATATATTTTTTACTTTAAGAAAACGCTAAAGTGTTTTGTTTTTGTTGCTGCACGTGGCTGCATTCTTGTGTAAACTGCTTCTTCAGTGAAACAAAGACGTAGCAGCTAAATCCCTAAAAGCTGTTAGCTATCGGTTACACACATCAAGTAGAACAACAATAGCAAAATACAGTGATTTTGTGAGCCAAAATCTGATGTTCTGATAATGCGTTGTTAATATTAAATATATATAAACCCATAGGCTTCACAGTTTATTAGGTTTATAATATTTATTTAGGACAATTTTGTCATTACTTTTTCTTGTCTGTAATGCTTTAGCAATAGCAGCAGCTGGGTTCACATTGACATTGACAGCTGAGCTTGTCGGTATCAACGTAGAACCATTTGATTACATTACAGGCCAGCGTTTGCATTTTTGTGTCGTGTTAACAGCCCCTAATTAATCCACTTATGCACCCCCAGGTCTATTCCATTACATTATTATCAACTATTGTATTAAGTGGTTAATCATTTCCATCCCTTGACATCCCTCGTCTGATGCTGCCTCTGGATCCATCAGTGTTTGTGCTGTTGTTTTTCTGATGCCACAGTGTTGATCCTTTAAAGAACCATGCACATGTCAGCCTCTCAGTTTCTGCTCTCATCAGTGCAACTCTGAGGCAAACGGAAAGTGACTGATACTTCATAACCTCCAGCCCACACATGCACCTGTACAACTTGTGACATGTTGACGACTGCTGAATAGGGCGTACTATCTGTGGCTCTATTGTTACCTGTGCTGACTTTTCCCTGGTGTCTCTGCCCTGCCACGAATCTCTTCTTCTGTTCATCAGATGGAAGTGGACAGCTGCCATCAGGCCTATTTCAGGAACTGGCACACACCGGCATCAACACACTAGAGCTTTCTTCTCCTCTGAATCTGTCCTATTCTGTCATGTTTCTACAATATGGCTTGAAATTCAAACCAGTGCCGGGGTATTTTTATACCACTGATCACTGCTAGTTGCTGGCTACAAAAATCTTGGCTCTTATTTGTTTCTTAAGAATTGCTAACCTTCAGTTTAGCATTAAGTTTGTGTGGGTATGCTGAACCGTTGTACCCATGGAAACTTTGCAAAGAAAATATACAGTAAATACAGTGGATCTTCTCTGCTGAGCACTAAACACAATACAGCTGTGTTTATGTCGATTAACAAACCCTGGTGTCCCGCTATAGTCTAATTTATTCCACCAATAATAGGCTATAATAGCTATTGTTTTTTTCAATATGTAAGGTCTGCTGGATCTAAGTGAGCGATCAAGAGTTATTCATAAGAGTTTTTGACAACAACCAAGTGATAATTTTGTTGTTATTTTCCGGGGTTGGGTAGATGAGACAGAATTTATTTTAAATGCTTTTCTCCACACGGAACCAGCATGGCCGCGTCTTTTGCGTCACTTTAGTGAAAAAATCCAGCCTTAACAACTGTTAGCATTTTGCCAGATTCCTTCCGTTTACGGGTAACCTCCAGAGCATATGCTTCAATTGTAGTTAGCATTAAAACTTAGCAAAACTTGTTTTCCCTGTCAAATAATGTCTAGAGAAAGGTGAGAACCCTAACTACACTTGACTTTCAGACTAATGGATGCCATGGCTGTGCTTTCTCCTGTCAGACCACAATAGGAGTCCAAACTGTATGGACTTCTCAGGCTTAACCCGGTCTTGCAGTAGAGCTGGAGCCACATGAAAGAAGCCTGGCTCTCACACCCTGGCTGAGTGTGTCTACCTGTCCATCTGCTTTCCCAGGGGAGGGAGTGCTTGGCGGTGTGTTTGCCACTGTTGCTTCCCCAGGCATCAGGCTGGGCACACATCTCCTTCATTTCTAATGAGGTGTCAGGACTTGGTGCCCCCAGTCGCACCCACACTTTCTGGCTTTTGGCATGCTGTCCCTTTCACTCCCAGTGTGACAAGTCAGACCACCTTTCTGACCACTCTTCACATCTGTTGCTGGCCAATACAAGGCTCAGAAAATAATACAATGGATGTTTAGAATTAAATTATACAATAGCTGTTCCTACATTCATAAAAGAACTCATCCATAAAATTGTATTACGTGGCATTTTTTTTAAAGGTTTTAGATGTTGTGCAGCAGTCGTGATTAAAAATAGCCTGACCTCTTGACTAGCCCTCCGTCTTGTTGGTGCCATGCCAGCCCGAGCCCATCTTGCTGTTAATTTTTCCCACTTGTCAATCTGTCAAATTATATCTGGTGTGAGCCTTAAATGATCCAAACCCTGACATTGTGAGCAGCTGAATCTGGGCTGGGGGGCTGTCTGATGTTTACACAGTGTCACTCTAATGTCGGTCCGGCCTGTGTCAGTGGAACCTGTATTGACTTTTTTTTTTGTCCTTTTTTTCTCTCTCTCTCTCTTGTCTCCCCATGGCCATTCTGTCCTGACCTGCTGCTGTCTTCATGGAACAGGTAAGAGCTTGGTGTGCGTGTGTGTGTGTTTAAATCAGTTCTGTTGGCACAAGACTTGGCTGTAACGGGTTTGTTAATCAAACAGCACTGCCCAGGGACAATTTGTTCCCCCCTCTGGATACACACACACTGTTTGTCTCGCACACAGTTGCAATTTCATTTCAGACGCACAACCCCGTGTGTGTTGGTTTTACTAGTTGAACATTAAGTCTGCTGCAAGTGCCAAAAGGTTCTTTGTGTGTGTCTGCCACTAGTTTTGTGTTTAGGCATTAGGGCTGAATAATTTTAGAAAAAAATATAATGGGCAATAACTACGTTTAATCTTGCAATGTGACAAAAAAGTGGCTAGTATGTACACATGGGGACACATTTTACTGGAATGTTTTGATCTTTTAATAATTTTTATTAGAAAATGGCATCACATTTATAATATACATATCGCAAGAACTGCTTGGAGTAATTTTACGGTATTTCCCATGATACTCACACTTTGCAAGTCAAATCTATTTTTTTTTAAAACCAAATATTCTATTTCAGAGTATGGTCTGGAATAGTAAACCCTAAGCTAACAGATGCTACCACGTAATATAGCTGCTCATCGTAAGGCAAATATCTTGCTTTTGCATTTTTGAATGTATTATACTATATTTGTATCACAGGTACACAACAGCAGAGCTGAGCTTGTCAGTGGCAACATGAGCTCACCTGTCTGGAAGTTTTTCAAAGCAGACATCCCAAGTCTCCCGGAAGTTGCGGGAGTCTCCCGCATATTGATAGCGGCTCCCTGATGCCCGCAAATTAGTTAAAATTTCCCGGAATCTAGAGCGAGCAAGAGCGAGCGAGCAAGAGTGTTTCAAATCGTGTAGCGCGCGCACGGCAGAGAGGGAGCGAGAGACCATGCGTGTGTGTGCTAGTGTGCGTGTGTGCTAGTGTGCGTGTGTGCTAGTGTGCGTGTGTGCGAAGCGCTTGTAAGACAGAGAGCATCCGGATTGGCCTGTTTCTGCAAATCAACCAATCAATTTTCGGTGTGGGCGGGCTTTTATCTCTTCTCCCAAACTAAATTAATCAGTTCTGTCTATCTAAATGATTGCAAAAGGCATGTTGAGGTGAGTTGATAAGTTTCATTTCATGTGCATATTATTCAGGCGAGTTGCCAAGGCTACATGAAAACACCAAACTGCTTAGACCTGTTTAAAGTTGCAATAGAAAATAAATAAAAGCAGTTTTGGGAAATGACTGTTCTGTTATATTCAGCTGTATTTCGGTATACAAGTAAAGTCATGTTCTGTGGTGAAATGTCATAAACAGTTAATACAGTTCATTTAGAGTTAGTTTCATTTCTACAAATGGTGCAAACTCTGCATGATTATAGATAAAAGATTCCCATTCCCCTGCCATTCTGTGATCGGCAGTGAGCGGCAATCGGCTTTGGTGATCGGTAATCGGTGATCGGCCCTAAAAATGCTGATCGGAGCATCTCTACTACAAACAAGTCAGGTCATACTTTAGCTCTTTATCTTGTTTTAACAAAGCTGATTGCTGTAACGGACCAAGTTTGCTGTGGACTCTAGTTCTTTTCCATTCATCTGAACATGGACAAAGACAGAAGAACAGTTAAATGGCCTAATATGAGCAAAATCCAACTAAGCTTTGCATGTGAACCTACAGAGTTCTTATTTTTACTCAGTCTTTTCTCTCCCTGCTGTCAAAAAGCAGACAAGAAATGGGACAGGACAGCCCCGAACATGTCACGCAGTGTCGCCGAGTGTGACTGTTTGTGTGCGAGCAAAGAGCATTATTAACTCATCTGGGTTCATCAAATACCTCCTAGTCCCCAATAATATTATATATTTTGCATTAGGGTAAGCATGCAATGTATGGTATTAAATTCACAGTTTGCATTTGTCCAAGAAGAATAATGAACTTGTGGTAAAAGGTAGTGGTATGATCAGGGTTTTCTAGTCCAGAGCTTAGCATTTCTTGAGGTATTTAAAATCATTTAAACTTTTACAATTCTAAAATGGGCATTGAAGTATTGCAGGTCAAATTGTTATCGTAATATTGCATATTTTTCTTGCATTTCGTTAGAATAATAATATAATAATGTCTTGTGTAACTCTTTCTGATTGGTCAAAACGTATTGGGTAGAGCCACAATAAATAAAAAAAAAACAAAGTCAAGACATAAGTGAGTGTGATGCATTGGACTAAGTTGCAGTTTGTGCTATGCTTCTAGCTCTAGCTAACTTGCAGTTGTTTGAGTCTTGGTGGTGTAAAAGTCAAGTTAAAGATATTGTAGTTTTGTGTTTAGATATACAATTGAAAACTGAAAGGTCTCAGTCCAGTTTTAACTTGTAACTTGGCCTGGCTGTGCATAAAGCTGTTTTATATATCAGGTGCTTGTGCGACTGTGGGACTAGCCTTCACTGTATGTGTATGAGCCTGTGTGTTGTGGTCTCTTCGTCCCTGTGGCTTGTGATGTTGTGTATCCAGTGTGTCCAGTGCCTTATCTCTTCTTGGCAGTGAATCTCTGTCCAAAAGCAGCCCCCAAACAGCCGGGCTCTCATGTGCGCTCGGATGTAGTCAGGAAAGGTGTTTCTCCACGTTCCACCGCCCACCCGTCTGTTTTGTGCAATTCATTTTTTCTCCTCCATTTGTTTTGTTCTTCGCTTTCTCTGCCGGCCCCTTTCTCCCGAGCCTCTGTCTTCACTTTTACAATCTGTTGAAAATCTGTGTTTCCGGCCCAGCGCCCTGCTTCCTCTTTGCACTAAAGCTTGACTAGCTCTCCTGTGTGTATGTTTGTGTGCCCTGTATCAGTGCGCTGTGTTCTCGTTCCGTCCAGTGATGTCGACATGAAAGCAGCCAGGCGTCTACTTCTCTTTCTTCCCTTTTCTTTCCTCTGCCTTGTGTTCTTTTTTTAACAAACCAGAGGACAATACAGGAGAAGCCAAAGAAGCTAAATTCCATTCCTTTTTCAGTGTAAGGCCTGGAATGGTAAACCCTGATTTGTGGCATTTCCAGAGCTGCAAATATATCATGTTTATTATTGCAATTCTAACAAGATCTGAATCACTAAGACTACTTTGAACCCCAATAATGTTCTGGTATGCTATGTGACATTCACACTTTATATCACTTAATTGCCCTTAATCACTTTGTCACTGGCAACAGCGTGACAAGTAGAAGTCAGTTTTTCTTAAGAATATTGAAATCAAATATGCCTTTCAAAGTGGCCTTATTTATTTATTAAATAAAACCGAAGAAATAAAAAAAAAAAGAGTGGACGTGACCCCCTCTGGCCGATCTTTCTTCTCGACATACAGTTAGGGATGGGTACCGAAACCCGGTATTAAACTGGCCCCGGGGGCTAAATTATGAAAGACCGTAGTATCAATAAGATCTGACGCTATCGGTTCTGCTTTCGGTACTGGAGGGAAAAAATGTATGTACTATGTATTTTCGCTTAATAATTTTTTCGTGCACATTTTATCTCACCAAACATTTTTAATGTGGATCATATTAAGACGTTTGTCTGTGAGATCTGCGAGATCTCTCATGCGCGCCGCGGAGGCTGTCATTCACACACACAACACAACGAGCGCGGCGCATTCACAACAGTACGAAAACCTCCGCTTAATACAAAGAGTGACAATGGTGGAGAGAGCATAACGTTCCAAAGTGTGGTTACACTTCTCTAGAGTTGATGCAACAAAATGTTTGCATGTAAGGGCGGAAAAACAAGCAATCTGTCTAAGCACCTTTCAAAAGTGCATTATGTGCAGACAGAGAAATGCAAAGTTTTCGACTGCCTAGCTAGCTCGTCTCTGGTTGTTGCCCCATCTACGTCTGGTATGGATGCTAAAATTATGTTGAATCCACGTTGTTCACGTCATTTAAAATAAAAGTAAAATCTCCCTGGTTTGTTAACCTTATGTAGAAATTCTGTTGATTTCTTTTGTTTTTAAAATTCCAAATAAAGAAAAATCAGTTTGTAAATGTAAACATTTATTTGGCTAACTTTTTGTTTCTAAGCACTTTACAATACTTTAACTGCCTAATATTTCCAAACCATACACGCTCAAATGAGAGCAAGAGGCCCTGCTATCAGTGAGTACAGAGTACCAAGTGTAGGCCTGTGCAGATTGGTTATTTGAATGTCCCTTTGCAAAGTCTGATGATTAGCAGCATGCATTTAGTTCAGTATACAAGTGTCACAGCGCTGAGTTTTCTCCATTCATTCATACCATGAGATGAGAGAGTGTTGCAGAATTAGTTTGTGATGACTACTCATTTTGGGCTTACAGCTACTCAAGGCAGGTGTTGGGGTTTCAAACTCATTACACTGTGCTGTCATATTATTGTGAAGTAGTCTATGATTCCCATTACTTAGTATGTGAAATTAAAAAGGACAGACTAATGATATGTAGGCCTTACCAAAATGACACACTGTGGCCAGAAGATGGATGACTACAAACCGCTGGGATTTGGGTCTGCTTAAGTGACCACCACAGCTATTTTGTCAAAGCCCTTTACCCCTTCCTCCCCCCCATCTTCACTCTGTTTGACTTGTCCTGTACCTGCTGTACGGCCTCGGGGAGACAGAAGAAAGGATGACCCAGATAGAAAGACGAATCATGATGAATGAGGCATTGGGGGGGGGGGGGGGTTGAGAGGGTAGCAGTGGAGAAATTTATTGGCGACACCTGCTTCATGTCAACGCTCTACCAAAACACATTCTTTCCTTAGTTTCTCCTGTCACTCCCCTCAATCAATCTTTTTTTCATGTCAGTGAGGTCACATGCAAAGACTTCAATTTAGATAATTGTTTATGCATGCAAATGTCCGAGTCCGACTAGTATTGCAGTAATTAAAATTTGGACTAATAGGGCTAAATAATTCTATCCGTAGTCTGGCTATTGCTGCATGTATATAAGTTAACCGGGATAAGATTGGACAAAAATTCTACTTTTTTCACTCCTATGCAAAACTGCATGGGGTGAAGAAATTAGAAAAATAATTTCACCAGCATATATTGGCATTAAACGCTACAAACTAGTGATGCTCCGATTTGATTGGCTATCGATCATGATCGGCCGATATTGACTAAAAGTAGCTTGATTGGCGAACCCCAAAAGCGCCGATCGCGTGCCGTAAATCATGCGACTTTTTCACACGTGCATGCACGGCGCGCAGCACAGGTACACAACAGCAGAGCTGAGCTTGTCAGTGGCAACATGAGCTCTCCTGTCTGGAAGTTTTTCAAAGCAGACATCCCAAGTCTCCCGGAAGTTGCGGGAGTCTCCCGCATATTGATAGCGGCTCCCTGATGCCCGCAAATTAGTTAAAATCTCCCGGAATCTAGAGCGAGCAAGAGCGCGCATGCAAGAGTGTTTCAAATTGTGTAGCGCACGCACGGCAGAGAGGGAGAGGGAGCGAGAGGCCTTGCGTGTGTGTGCTAGTGTGCGTGTGTGCGAAGCGCTTGTAAGACAGAGAGCATCCGGATTGGCCTGTTTCTGCAAATCAACCCATCAATTTTCAGTGTGGGCGGGCTTTTATCTCTTCTACCAAACTAAATTAATCAGTTATGTCTATCTAAATGATTGCAAAAGGCATGTTGAGGTGAGTTGATAAGTTTCATTTCATGTGCATATTATTCAGGCTAGTTGCCAAGGCTACATGAAAACACCAAACTGCTTAGACCTGTTTAAAGTTGCAATAGAAAATAAATAAAAGCAGTTTTGGGAAATGACTGTTCTGTTATATTCAGCTGTATTTCGGTATACAAGTAAAGTCATGTTCTGTGGTGAAATGTCATAAACAGTTAATACAGTTCATTTAGAGTTAGTTTCATTTCTACAAATGGTGCAAACTCTGCATGATTATAGATAAAAGATTCCCATTCCCCTGCCATTCTGTGATCGGCAGTGAGCGGCAATCGGCTTTGGTGATCGGTAATCGGTGATCGGCCCCAAAAATGCTGATCGGAGCATCTCTACTACAAACAAGTCAGGTCATACATTAGCTCTTTATCTTGTTTTAACAAAGCTGAATGCTGTAACGGACCAAGTTTGCTGTGGACTCTAGTTCTTTTCCACGCATCTGAACATGGACAAAGACAGAAGAACAGTTAAACGGCCTAATATGAGCAAAATCCAACTAAGCTTTGCATGTGAACCTACAGCGTTCTTATTTTTTCTCAGTCTTTTCTCTCCCTGCTGTCAAAAAGCAGACAAGAAATGGGACAGGACAGCCCCGAACATGTCACGCAGCGTCGCCGAGTGTGACTGTTTGTGTGTGAGCAAAGAGCATTATTAACTCATCTGGGTTTTGCATGAGTCGCCTCCCATTCTCAGAGACTCCCGCACACATCCACTGACTTCCACACGGGAAAGCGGCACAGTGCGCTTTGACAGCTCCCCAGGCTCCTATCCTGGAAAGACGAGACGGCGGAGCAGCGAAGCATGCTGGGATAGTAGAAGACCTGGACGTTCGTCTCCAAGCCCCCTAGCTCAGTTAATACTTAATGTCCCAGCACGCGCACACACGCACACAAAAACCAGTCATAAACACAGATGTATACCACAGTCACAGGACATCAAATATTCACCAGCCTATGAAATAATGATGAACATTGATGGAATGAAACTCGCTAATTTAACTGGGAGCCTTTCGTTCCTTTGTCAGAGAAAGACAGGAGACAATAGACACGAGTAAAGACACCCTTAAAGCAGGACAGTGACGGCATTTGGATGTCACCGGGACACATGAATTTGTTTAATTTACATCTTGCATTTGTCCCATCAGACCCACTGTGTATGTGTGGGTGTATACATGTTGAGTGGAAGTAGGGCAGTGGCGAGCCGGCATTGTTCAGCAGCGAGTGGGAAGTGCAGCTTATTGCTTTCAGATTAATAATGCCGGCTGCCGTTTGTAGCATTGAGATAGAAGTTTAGTAATCAGTTAATTAAATCAGCTAATTAAATCAGTGTTTGCAGACGAGTGTGTTTTTCATATTTTGCTTTTGTGAATGGAGGCAAACAGTGGGAGGGAGATGAGAGCACAGAGAAAGGGGTGTGAGAAAAAGATGCTGATAAAGTGTGGAAAATGAAGCACCAATGGGAGATGTATTACTCAGCAAATTAACAAGTTTATGGTCAAGTGTTAAGATGTGAGCAACACAGATGCGAGTGACGAAGCTGACGAACAATCCAGAGTATCTCCAGAACTGTAGTTAAAAGCCACATTTCCCACTGAGCAGTATACTGTAGTATTGGTCACTCAAGTGACATGATTGATGCATGAACCACTGAAGATACTTGCTTTGTCACCGTGGTGTGTGCAGAATAGGCACGTCACCTACATGATGTCATACAGGCACTAGACAAGTTTGTTTTTGATGTTTGAAAAGAACAAGCAAGATATTTGAAGACCGAATCTTTTAAAACAACTCAGATTTTTTGGTTACAATGTGTTTGTTTAAAAGGGTTACACAAACTGGATTTTTTGCACATATTTCATTAAGAACTTAAAGCCAGAGTTTCTTTCCAAACACAAGTAATTTTTTATTAAACTTAAACTTTCTTTTTTATTTATTTTATTATTTTAGTTTTTTCTTTTTGTGCTCAAAACACTTGCTAAGTCTAAGTGTAACTGCGCTGGCCTGCACACTTTCCACTGATGTCATGATTTGGATTACAAATCATGTTCAGCATCACCTGTGTGTTCCCCTTCACCGACTGTGCGCTGTGCTGTGCCAAGCTGCGCAGCGGAGGTCAAAAGTTCTCCCATCTATTCATTCATTTCCAATAAGGCTATTATTTGAACAGCACGAGTGTAAAAAAGCAGCAGTCAACTTCACATGTATTCATTTTCATAGCACAGTCAGGATCTTTACAAAACCGTTAACGCAATAGTGTCAAACTGCTAGACATGTATTAAAAGCAGGGGAATAATGTTAAAAGAACGCCGCTGGAATGAAACAGAAGCTGAATAACATAATGTGCCTTTCAGAATCCAGAGATGGCATTTGGCTCTTTAGTTTTTTCTTATAAGTCTCAGACGCCACATCCACTTAAGCTTATTCCAACTCTTCAGCCTTCAAAATACAGCGCTTTACAGCAGAGATGGCAAACGGCGTGTCAGCAGTGCTACAGAATCCGACGCATCATGACTCAGGGCTGTTTGTTGAGCTAACAGCGTTGGACATAAGAGAAAATGGTCCGTTTATAAATAAGTACATGCGCCCAAGGTCCTGGGAGAGCTGGTATGTTTGTTTAAGGTTTTACTTCTTTTGTATTATTTACTGGACAATGGTTCTCTTTAAAAATGGCAAACTTCTGGTCTCTAATTCGGCCATATGTGTCCCTTCAAATAACCACAATTATTCTGAAAAACACAATGTCCCCCTTTGCACATGAGCTGGAAACCTGGAAATCTTAGTAGTTTTCCAGCCCAGAAATTGATTTAAGTGCTCAAATGTCCATAAAATTGTGTTGTATTTTAGCCCCTCCATTTTTAAAGATTGCTTTGTGAACTTTAGTGCTTTCAGTTTGAAACTCAATTGGCTTAAGATAAATGTATGCGATTTGCAAACCCAGTAAGAAATTAAAGTTTCTGTTTTGACTCTGAGGTTTCTGTAGTTTGTGGTGTTAAACCAAAGCGGAGTGGAATCATCAGAATTATTCCATATGTTAGCTACACACTGAACAACAATATAACTGGTTCTGTGGTTAATTGTATGATCATTTAAAGCAGAACTAAGATTTGGGCCGCTCCTCCTACAGCTTCCTTCAGTGAATCGTCATGAATACTCCAAGCGCAGCTCTGGACAACGCTCATCATACTCGGTGGTCGCTATGTGTATACTGAATAACCGTCAAGCAATTTGTCACTCTCGCGTGAACGTAGAAACTATTTATGAAGGTAAGAATTTTACTTGGTTGTGCTTTTAAAATGCCCCGAAAATTATTGCCCTAAAAAAAAAACTATAAAAAATTCAGCTGAATATACATCAGCAAGAAACGTTATTCCTGCTCCAACAATTGCTATCCTGAAAAAATGAACCCTGACCTCAGTGTAGACCTGTTTGCGAGTCGATATCTTTGTTTTTTTTCAGCTGTGTGGATCACTTGTCTTGTCTCCTGTTGCTCTAAAGTAGGGGTCCCCACTGTTTACCAGATTGCTACTCCACAGCACGGCCCGCTTCACCCTTTAATCTGTCCCCCGCGTCGCCTCATAATCCCTCCCCCGCCAACCTGCGCTGACAGGTGGAGGTTGGGCGGGGGGCATCCTTGACCTCAGTTTGGCGGCGGGCTGCGCAGGACTGGATCAGACCGGATCAGACCCAAGTCACCGATGCTTGTTTGTGCTTGAAAGCCGCACAGAGCTACAGGTATCACAGAGGATTTTGGGGGGTTTATATTTTCCGACAGAGTGCTGTAAATCTCACCACACCTTATTCAATGTTTAAAGACTTTTAAAGTGTCAGCTAAGTACAGTGTATTTGGCTGTAGAAAACCTGGCCTGTACCAGACTAAAGTCAAGTTTGTCTCATATTCCAGGTGCAAAAGTAAAATAATCTGGTGTCAGTTTTTTCCAACATGAACAACACCTAGAATGAGAAAGTGTGTCATGTTGTTGCAGGCCTTTTTCCTGGCACACATCTCTTGTCCTTTCTGTGACTTGCGAGGCGATAGCCAGTAAGCAGAGCAGCAGACTGCAACACTGCACTCTAAAAGAATAACCAAAGTTAAAGAGATTTGGCCTTAGAGACTATAACTATTGTAAACTGTACAAAAAACAAATGGCTGCTAGTTGTTTGAGGCAGACTAGAGAGCCAGTTACACAACACCAGAACACAAACATTCTATAAGCTATGTTCACACAGACACACTCTGGTGATGAACACTGCAGCCAATAGCTTCTTTATTGTCCTTTTTAAAAACTGAAGTTTGCATCCTCAGTTTTGAAAAGTTTTAATGTACCACTTTGTCTCGCTGTCTGCTGTCTGTTTTTGCTCGGTTATTTCAATTACTGTTCATCCAAAATCCAACTCTCTAGCTCATCACCAATTTGTGCTGAGCTAGTTCTAGGACACTTCTGTGATAACGGGTGCCTTGTGGAAATACTCACTTTGCCTAAAGTTACAAGACCAGAGTTTAAGATTAAGCATGTAATTTTCAAAAAGATCAAAATGATGCTTTTACTGGTATCTGTTGATGAATTCAACTAGAACTAACCCACTACGGTCCAAACCTTTTTGCTCTTGGGCATCATGTATAACAAAGAACAAGGCCCTCGCTTCTTTAACCCGGCACATCCCTAAAGTGGTGCTTGAGGCTGAGGCTTGAGGCCAGGCCATAGTTAAGAGCATTTTAAGTCCCCCACTGGGCTGATTAGGACTGTGGGTAGTCCTCGGATGAAAAGCTACGTCAGGGGCAGAGGTTAGGATTTAACTTGAAATCACATTGTTCATTCTTCTGGATCCAAATGAATATAACATTTTGTTTTAATGGACAGTTCTCTCAGACATGTTTCATTTAAAGAACATTTTTTGTCTTCACAAAAATGGAGTAAACATGATTTAGCTTAACCTTCGAGGATAAATTGTTGCTTTCCCTCTATTTAAAGCAGGAAGCCATGCAATGAGTGCTGTGTAATCCATTTGGATCATAACCACCACCAAGGCTGTCTCCAATCCCACAATACACGGTTGTATCCATTTATTTTTCCAGCTGGCTTTTCCCCTGCTGGCCGTCTTTACTATAGATGGCTATAGATCTGTAGTCAATGGCATCCTGTAGTTTTGTTTCTGCGGTAAGAGGTTTTTAACCCTGCGGTCAACCTTTTCACAGTATAGACCTGCTCTGTTAGAGATGAATCTGTTCCAGCATCAGCCCGATTGTCTTTCTTAAGGTTAATGGAACACGTGTGGACAGTTTTTGAAGATGGACACTGGCTGCTGCGCTGTTTTCTTTGCAGCTAATGGGAAATCCATGCTTTTTCCCCTGCAGCCTGCTCCACAGTCACATCTGTACATCTTAAAGCCCAGTACGGACAAGGTAAATAAAAATCAAATTGCACATAGGATTGAAAATACACCACAGATTTATTTTAACATGCCATCTCTTACAAATTGCATTGGCTATTGGTTAATGAAGTGAAACCAATTGGTGTCACTGTCCACTCTCACAGAAATTGCAGCAATAATAGTAAAAGCTCACAGGTGAATAGAAAAGGCTCCACCTCAACTCTCTCCAGCATGTATTGGTGTGCGATTCATTTAGTTGTTTTTAAGCTTTCAATGACAACAATTCATCTTCACTAGCACAAACTTTGCTAGTTGACATGGAAATAGAATTTTATTGACAACTAATTTTGAACACTTGTTGGCCTTAGATTTGACCACAATTGTGTTATAAGTGGCATTGACAACTATTTTATGTGAACCTAAAGAAACTAAAGGATCTATGGACAACCTTGGGCTTGAGTTTCTTTTTTTTTTCCACACCCCCAAAAAGAATATTGGATTTAGAACAGAGAATTGATCAGAACTGGATTTGATGAGCAGAATTGGAATCGCTAAAATTAGTTGACAGTGGCTTGTAAGGGTGTAACGATATTCAAACCGAACTGAAAAACCGCGATACCACAGCCACAGTTCGAACCGCGATACTCGCATGTTGAACCGAACGCGCCCCGCCCCCTGCTGCCCCGGCCCAACGTTCACTTCATTTTGTCACAAAACTATTTTTTTCTTCCTTGACATTTGATTAAATAGTAATTAATGAGTACACTTTTAACAACTAATAAGAGCTGTAGTTTTAATAAATATTATTTTCATATTATTTACTAAATAAAGTGCATGTCACGTGATTTGGGTGATCGATAACACACGGGAGTTTACATACGTTACGCACTTCAGGATGGCAACTCCGCGGCATATTGAGATTGAAGACCCACCGGTCTCCTGTGTGGGCACATTTTGGTTTGAACCCTGCCCCCACAGCAAACAGAACCGAACCGAACCGTGACTCCAAAACCGTGATCTGAACCGAACCGTGGCATTGGTGTATCGTTACACCCCTAGTGGCTTGCCTGTTCACTGTGTTGGCAGCTGAGCATAAATGGGGCACAAGGCTCACTGAGAAGGGTTGTGTTGGTGGGAGAAATTCTCACCAATAGTATGGAAAGGAGCACAGTACGGGCTACTATCCCCATTTCTACAGCATACCTTGACCTGAAAGGTTCCAGCATTTTCATAAGACCTTTTGTAAATTTTGAAATGCCAGTATACATTGTTAAAAAAATATTAATAAAAAAAACCTGGCAGACTGGGATCTTAAAAATATCATCGGATATCATGTACATTTGCTATATAAATGATTGAATGTACAAATGTTTATCTGTATAGATGGTAAGATGTTTCCTTCCTCTGAACCAAATGCTGATTAAACGTGGATATAGAGCAGATTACAGTCCTACAGTAGCATTGTAATGCTCGAGTCCTAATGGCCTACAGTAGAGTCAGGGTAATGTGTAAAGGATTAACAGTGTGATAAATGCTCAGAGGAGGAGGAGGGAGGCTGAGCTCACAATGAGAGCTTTGTTTTTGCAGCTATCGAGCCGAGGTTTCTGTGAGGATCCATTATTCTTGCTTTGATGCTGCTGTCTCAATGAAAAGTGGTTGGCGGCGACACATTGTTTCAACAGCGATGGGGAAATCACTGCAGTGCTATTCAGCATAATTTGCCCCCCTCTGGTCCCCCAGCACATACCTAAACTCGCTCCCGTCTGCCTCACTGCGCCCCTTACAATTACCTGTGCTGTTTAATCAGACTCTGACAGCAGCGGCTAAATATGGCCCTCTATGTCTACCTTCACCATCAAACTTTCTGAGCCAAGCAGAAACCATGCCAAAACTGGGGCCCCTGATAAACGTCCCGGTTACCCAGGACGACAGTTGTCGAGGGCACCGTTTGTCAATTATATGGGCTAGTTGTCAAGCAGCAAATTGTCAGCAACCAGGAAAGCCAGGACAATTAGAAGATGGCTGATTTATGACATGTGATTAAAAAAAAAAAAAAAAAAAAAAAGCTGCTTCAGAGTTTGGTGGTTGGTGCACACATGAACCAGCTGCTTGTTATCATTTAGTCTTCTGAGCTGTTCCATATTCTCCATTCCTTGAGTAATCTTGAGGTTAAAATGTGTTTTTGATTTTTAAAAACACTTACCATTTATTTAGATGCTTTTGTAGTTTACCTGTTTCCAGCATTTTAGGAATTCAGAAACTTTAGTTGTGTTTATTAAATAGAAATAAGTGTATTTCTGATTCAATAGTTCTGAATCACACATGGGTTGCAGAGAGACTGAATGATGGAGTGTTTGGAGGGGTTTTCCTGCTCTGATATGTCAAAGTGTGACAGATATCCCTTTACCAGAACATGCAACATTATTTCCCATCGCTCCTCTGAGCACAGATGTTCAAGTGCACACTCCCAGCCCCACACACACATATAATAAGCATGCATCCCAGCTCCAGCTGTTGAAGCAGTTAGTGGGACATGCAAGATGCCTTTATTAGAGCGCTCTAAATCCCACTGAGAGAGAGTAAGCAATGGCTGAAGAATGAACAGAGGATGAACAATGACCCAGGCCTGAAGGAGGGAGGGAGGAATCTGGCCAGTCTCACTGCAGACATTCTGAACATTTCTGGATTCAGAGCGTTAGTGAGAAAGTGGAGGAGGAGGCTCACAGCGGGGATGTAGGGGTTTGTGAGGAGGGGTCTTGAACGGCGGATGAATGTTGGCAGAATGTTCCTGGAATGTGGGATGGGGCTCTTTAGAGGCAGCCTGCTCAGCAAGGGCAGATGTGGCCCCAAGGGAAATCATGATCATCATTCCTTCTAGCATGCACAATACACACATTCTCGCACACATTCCTGTGAAAAACTGCTCTGTACGACCAGTGAAGGAAAACCTTTAGCCCCAACCGAGGGGCGTCTACCCACAAACATTTCAGATGGTTTGATTTACTTTTACAAGGGTTTGTGTTTTGAGGTTGTGGCCAGCTGCCAGCCGTATATTGCAGGTTAAGTACTACAAAACAAAGAACACAGTTGGTAATGGCTTGTTGTACTTACAGCTCTTTTTGTTTTCTTGGTGAACCATGTATAACCTCTTCACAAGTCTAGATTTATTTCTCTAAACCCTTCTATTTCTTGTAGATCCCTGTACCTTAACATCTCAGCCCTTAGGGGCATGTGGAAGCCCCGGGAGGCTGTCTAAAGCTGTGTGTAGGCAGAAAACAATTGCAGCAGAAGCTCCACAAGCAGACTTGTCCTGCAGGCTTTTGTCTGATTAGTTTTTTTTCTTGCGTGTCTTGAGGTCAGTCTTTTTTGCAGCAGTTAATAATGTTTCCTGTTTGACTAGAATGAACTGCTGTGGGTGGATGAACAGATAATAGTCAGCGGGAGACATGGGAAAAAGACGTGGTGAACTTCCAGCATGGTGACCCTGTGTAGGAGGTTTCCAGCAGCCTCTGATAAGGGCCAGACTGCTAACTCTTTCCTCTAGTCCTGATGAATGCTAATCAGGGGCAGCAGAAGCTGGCGTTGGCTGCTGCCTCTTCTCCCTGCATCACTCTCTGGTCCTTTCAGTCTCTTTTACTCTTCCCTTTCTTGAAGAGAGGAGATGGCTGTTATGGGCTTTGCAGATTTAGCATGAGAATGAGCCAGAGCTCTTGGCGTTTGCAGTGGAGCCATGTTTGGTTACATAGGAGTGTGCTGAACACTTACCATATGGATCGGCTTCATTTTCATTGACCATTGTTCCCCTGGCACATGGTCCCTTGTGGGCTTCGGCCATACACTGTCTCTAGTGACCACTTTGAGATGCTTGGGCACAATTCTCCTTCAAACACAGCCAGTATACTTGCCCCCCTCACCATCAGCCCACTCCTCCTCCACCTCTCCAGGATCTGATCCTAGGATTTGTTTGGGATTCTCTGAGATTCCCCTGGTTCTCTCCTTTATCAGTGCTCTGTGTGCATGCATGTGCCAGTTGCTGTATGTCTCTTCTCGCTGGGCACATGAGTTTAATTGCATATTAGCCACCACCCACTCAGGCTTTGATATCTCCCAAAGACAAACTTTGTTATTGTTCGCCTTTTTGAGGAGCCTGTGTGCTGCAACACATTCTCTGACACTGTAACACTCAAGTCTACTACTCATGTTGACTACTCATGAAGCTTATCTAGACTTGCGCTCTTATAGACCATTATACGCATAACGATGGTCACACTTTTTTTTACTGTAACATTGAATGTTGCGCTCATGTCGACTGTCAAACAATTGCACATGTTGACTGCTGCTCATGCAAATGTTAGACGTGTCAGCTATTATGTCGACTGTTACGCTCATGACGACTGTTGCGCTCGTGTTGACTGTTACACTCATGACGACTGTTACATTCACGTCGAATGTTATGCTCATGGCAACTGTTATGCTCATGGCGACTGTTGCGCACATGTTGACTGTTACACTCATGGCGACTGTTGCGCACATGTCGACTGTTACGCTCATGGCGACTGCTGCGCACATGTCGACTGTTACGCTCATGGCAACTGTTACACTCACGTCGACTGTTGCGCACACGTCGACTGTTGCGCACACGTCGACTGTTACGCTCATGTTGACTGTTACGCTCACAGCGACTGTTGCGCTCACGGCGACTGTTGCGCTCACGGCGACTGTTGCGCTCACGGCGACTGTTGCGCTCACGGCGACTGTTGCGCTCACGGCGACTGTTGCGCACATGTCGACTGTTACGCTCACGGCGACTGTTACGCTCACGGCGACTGTTACGCTCACGGCGACTGTTACGCTCACGGCGACTGTTACGCTCACGGCGACTGCTACGCACATGGCAACTGTTACGCTCATGGCAACTGTTACGCTCACGGCGACTGTCATGGCGACTGTTGCGCACATGGCAACTGTTACACTCAAATTACACTGCATGCGGCTATGCTGCGGAACAACATCGCAGACCATCGCCCACTAGATGCGTGTCAGATCCGCTGCACTGCGGAGCCCCCTCAGCAGAGCATAAGCGGGAAGTCCAGCAAAAACAGAACTGCTGCAGATCTGTGCGGGGTTGAGTGGAGGGGAGCTGAGGGGACGCAGTGTAAATTGTCTCATTGAAAACAACATTATGTATTTGTTGCGGAGTGCGTGGCGGAGCTCAGCGGAGCCGCATGCAGTGTAAATTGGGGGCTCATGACAATGTTAAACACACAGTTGTGCAGGTAAGCTGTTATGCTCCTGTGGACTACTGCTTAAGTCATTTGTTACAGACATGTCAGTTGTTGCTCATGTCGAGTGTTCCCCACATGTAGACTATATTACCGACATGTGTTACAGGATAAACATGCCCTGTAACACCCTTAGAATTCTTGCAATAATATTATTACAATCATCCTTCATTATGAAAAATCACTGATAGACTGTGCTCATTTTGTGCTGGAGGAACAGCCTTATGCCAAGTTAGTTTTTCAGGGAAATGATCAGATTTCTTGCCAAATCCAACCAGGTGGCACAACTTGTGAAAGGCACTGCATTGCCCATAGAGACGACCAGCCTCCAAATTAATTTTGAACCTATTTATTTATATTTCCAGTGCTCCCATCCCAGCATTCATTTGTATTTATTCTAACTGACTCTGATGCCTAATACATTGTGACAGCGTGAATTATATGGGGTGACACACACAGAGCCTCAGTGTGTTAAACCCTATGTTGCATTGGAAAGACTTCTCAACATGCTATACATGTCCACACACTGACACACATTTGTCTTCCGTTTGCTCCCACAACTGTAGTTTACTTACAACCCTGTGCCACGTGAATAAAGCATTATGAATGAATTGTCTTAGAAATTTGTATTACTAAAGCTTTGCCTAAACGTTGAGGGCCAGATTGCAATGTGATGTATATGTTGAATGGCAGCACCACCCTTGTGTTGGTTTGTTTAATAGAGAAAAATGTGCATGTATGTGGGTGAAAGGGGCTGCGGAGGAGGAGGAGGAAGATGGGCTGAATGTCACAGGCCTTAGAATGGAGGGATGCTGCTTCACACCAGAGCCCAGAAAATCGAGCTGTCATATCAATGAGCTTCTCGCCAAAATCCACATCTTCCCCCACTCCCGTTCTTTTCCAGCTGCTCCTCTGCCTCCCTTTTCCCATGCCCGTTTTCAAAAACAGGTAGTTTGTGCAGTGGTGATGAGTGAACAGAAGCACAGCCAGTTTGAGCTACAATCTAAAGCCATGTTTCCACTTGGTACTGCTGGGTCAGCACGGAATGCTTTGGGACGGCAACTCCTGAAGAGGCTTGTGTTGTGTTGCCATTGACTAGAATAAAGCATGTTTGTGTTTGCATTCTGGGAGAGGATGGAAGAATATATATTGCAGCAATACATAAATGTTTTTTTTTTACCCTAGCTTTGTAAACTTTAATTTTAGAGAGCTTCACCATTTTTCTATTTTTTAGAAGCTGTCAGTCGTGTCACAAGTCCTGCTTGTGTTTAATGCAGCGTAGAGTTCAGATTTTTAATTGCGCAGTATGAGCTTTAAGATTCCAACTTGATCTAAAAAGAGAAGTAGCTGTTAATAAATGCTAGCTTTGTTTGAGTTTGTTCAAAGAAAGTGCAACATTCAAGCTTCATTTTCACAGACTATGGCTGTTTGTGACAAAAACAAGACGAGCTTCGTTTGAACAATATTGCAATTTTGTGTTTCCCCTTCAATTCTCGAATAAGGATTCTACATCTAATCAGCAAACTGCACTTTAGTTGAAACAACAGTCGAAGGGTTACTGGCGTATATGATATGCTACACTTATTTGATGATGCTTTACACCTCTTTTGAAACCGACTTGAACCTGACTACCCTTGGTGGAAACGTGCCTTATGGCAGGTACCCATCTAAGAGCTCAGCTTGCTTTTTAAGAATGTAGCTTTCAGAATATGAACAACCTAAACAGAACCGAGTGCACTGTCTCAAAGCTTACTTGGGGCTGTTTTTAAGAGAAATGGTTGGCGTTAGGTGTTGGAGGCGTGCATTCATTTGAAGGTAAGATTTGTAGTTGGTGTAATTGCTAGTTCTGCAAACATGTCCTTTCTTTACAAACCAGACTGACTGGTGAAAGGTCCCCTCCTTCAGTCACCTGTCTTCCCTTTTCTTCTTGTAATTTCCATTTGTGAGAGGGCAGTGTTTTCAGGCTATTCCGCTGCTCTCTGTTGTGTTTAGCTAACTGCAGTCTTTGAATTTGTAGTCCGTTCACAGCCAACAGATGGTGCGTGGTGCGGCACTTTCTTCTGTTTCCTCTCCACTGGCCAGTAGCGCTCGGCTGCTCAGCTCGGTGCGTGTCAGCCGCATGTTCCTATGTGTTCTGGTCCGTCACAGATGTAGCCTTGCATCACGTCTGCTGCACTGGCCTTAATCTCCCAGACCCTGCAGCTGCCAGAGTGGACTGAGCTCGGTGTGAGTGCACTGTGTGATCAGGTGTGTAAAATCAAATAAGCAATTAAATTCCCCCGGAGTCACCTGACTGTGTAAATGTTAGATTGTTTAAGCCTTTGCTGAGGTGATGATTAGGAGATGGAGTCTTGGTGAATGAAGTGGAAAGAGACCAAGAGACAGTGGGCCTCTGTAAACCAGCGTGCCCACACTTCTGCACTGAGGCGTTTTATCTGAAGACTGTTGTTATGCTGCCACTGCACAATATCTGGTGCTGATTATTTCATTAGGTCTGCCTCTCATTCTCATGGCTTTAATTTGCAGCCTGCCTGTTTTCGCTGGGCTCTGTTTCTGTGCACAAACGATGCCCTTGTCTAGTGCAGGGTCTAAACTTTAATAAAGCACGGATCACGTTGTTCTGAGAAATCAATGAAAAAAGGCCTTGTCTTTGAGAGTCAACTTCTGTACCTCAGTAATAAATCTTATTTGTGAATGTAGACCAAGAAGAATGTCTGCACAGAACTCTTTGTTAAAGCGGCCTATTGACAGTTGGTTCCTTTGCTACTCTAAGATTTCTCACAAAAATATTTCCACATTCATAGAATATAATGATGTTTTGCACAGTTTTTATTAAATTCACAGCAGTGCAAGACATTATCGAAGAATAATGATTTTGTGGAGTCTGTGCTTGGTTCATTGTGAAGTTCATGGTTTAAACACACCACAAAAAGCTGTTATGCCGCTGCAAGTTATTATTATTATTATTATTATTATTATTATTATTATTAAGCTTTGTTACAATCTTATTATTTCCCCAATCCTATTTTCAGGATGCTACAAGTATACAATTTGGGTATACATTAGAATACAGTGCAATATAATAAAGTTAACCATTCTGAGTTAAAATGTCTTGTTGTCCAGAGACGGCAGTAATTGCCAGTCTCTCGTACTTGTTTGACCTCCTCAAATACCATTGTATAATTTCTTTACTCACGTAATGTTGAGTTTTTGTTGCTTCTTTCTCTAGGGTTACACAATATATCGCACAAGTATTGTTATCTCAATATCAACAAAGGAAATATATTTGTAAGAGCTTATATACATGCTATATAATGCTAGGGTTTTTAATCTGACAGAGAATGACAGTCAATGTCTAAATAAATGCCCTTTTAGAGCCTGAAATTGAACTGTGCTGGGATCATATTAAATAAATAAATCTTTTAGTCTTTTAGTTTTCATTTAGCCACCGTTTTGACCAGTTGAAGTTAGTCCAGAGCCTTGTTTCTCTGTGACTTTTACTATGTCAAAAGGGCTATCGCTATATTGCAAAAAAGGATATTGAAGGGGATTTTGTTATCGCAATATTCTACATAGTTATCCAATATCACTTTTTTCTAATATCATGCACCCCTACTGTTTGACATCATTTACTGCAAATGTTGGTGATAAAAGTGAAGCATATTGTTTTGTTTGTGTCAAGAAGCTCAAAACATTGACAAAACATCTGAAAATTCAACATAACTGTAGCTTTATAGATACTATATAGCACACTTATATCTGCGTTACTCAGTTCTCAAAATCTCTGTAAAGAAATAAATTAAAATGCTATTGAGACATATAGTTTTGGTGTGCCTTTCTGTTTCAAACTTGTATGAATGCATAATAATAAATATGGAAATACATTGTTGGATTGTCGGGACTTTAATGATGCCAGCCTTGTCACACTCTCGTATCTCTGCGCTGTGATGAGTCTGACAGGGATCATTTTGTCTGTGAGAACACTCTGACAGCGCATGACAGCGGAATAATGAGAGGAAGCCGAGGCTCAAACCCGGGAATGCTATCATCATTCCCTGGAATCTCGTTGCCAATTTCCCCCTTGTCTTCTTCTTTTCTCCCCTCATCTCTCACCCACCACTGCCACCCTCCCCTCGGGGCAGAGCTCATTAGCCCCACAGCCTCTCCAAACAGGTGGGCCATGTTTGGCACAACCCGCCGACATGCAGTCAGGCTTAATTGGGCTTGGAGGACCTCCTGCACACACACATGCCCCCCTCTCTCTGTCCATGCTCTTCACACTTTCCCTCCCTCCTTAAAGAGCCACTTGTCCCATTGTTCCCCAGGGAGAGGTTTAGAGTTTGTGGGCCGCAGTGTATATCCAGCCCCAGGCGTGTCTGTAGGCCTGGCTGGCACTATCACCGGCCACGACATTGATATTCACACATATCCCCCAAATGTCACCGGACCGTGCGCGCCCCCGGCTCCACCTGCAGCTCACTTTTAGCTTTCAGGCAGCTGTTTTTATCTCCATCTGTGGCTCTGCCCAGCTATAGGCGTACGGAGAATAGAACGATTATGAGAAGGCCGACAGAACAATGACGTAGTGCAGCCATACAACGAATAACCCCCAAACCTAAATCTGAACGCTTGTATACTTTAATACAGGATTTTGAACTGAATGATACTCGGTTAGAAGTTATTCAAATAAATATTTATTTATTATTACTTTACTGGAGAAATACAGTATATCAGGCTTAGAGGTGGGACACAACGTTATCTGATTTTCCTCTTGTAATACAGATATTGGGATATTTGTAAAAAGTGATATTTTGTATTGAAGTTAGATGCAACAAGGCACTCGGCCAAAACTAAAAGCATGTCAATTTATTACGATCTTTCCACTGCATGATTATATTTGTGTTATTGTTGACAGTGTGTCAGAAATCATATTGTGTTGTGTGGCACTTTGTACTCACCATTCCTTATCAAGATATACGGTATAATATAGTCTTTCAGCTAGACTTTTAAGATAATATTTTTGGTCCATATTGCCAGGCTGTACCCTCTAACGTTATATTAGATTTTATTGAAAAAGTCAATACATTAACCTTCGGCTCAACCTTATTTTGTTTTTTAGTGGAAACGATGATCCACTCAAAACAATTATTCTGCCGCGCACCATGTTGTGGCAAGTCTAAGTGGATACTGCCACAACATGCACCCGGTGTAGAAATCTTTTGGTTATTATTGCAAATCCTTCTCTTTTACTTAGGCCTTTCCTGTTCCATTAATTGACTGATTTTATCATAATGTGTTTTTATTGATAGTCAAGATTTCCTATGCTTTTATAATGTTTGTGAATGGCAGTCATTGATTAAAGCTTAAGACAGTTTTTTTCTCGGGAACATACTGTTTTCAATTTTTTTTCTCTCTCTATTAAGCAGATCTTAGCGGTCAGGTTACCCACCAACAATAGGCCGCTCGACGGCACACAAGCATTATTATTCTGTTTGAGCTATTGTGTCTGTAATGGCAATCTTTACTTTGCTGTACCTTTAGCCTTTCTTGTATCTTTGCCATCATGCACAGGTAGGAGTGAAGTTGTACGCAGACACAAAAAGCCTTTCCAAGATTTGGTGAGAACTGTGTGTGCTCCCCCTTCCTGTGTTTTCCACTTCCTGTAACCTATGCCCCCTATATACAACCATGTGCCTCTAATCACTGCCACCTAGTGTCCAAAACAATAATTTAAATATATTCAAACAATATAAAATATCATGCCAACAATAAACATAAATGGCTCCTACACACCGGCCCCTAATTGTCTTATAACAATTACTAAAATGTGTGTGTTGGCATTTAATCCTCTTTAGTGATTCTTCTGTCTTCTTTTTTTTTTTTTTTTTTTCAAAATTGTCATTCTTAGGGCCAGAGGTTCCAGAACATGGCACCTGGTGGGATCTGGTCTTTACCACCAGTCCTTGCTAAATCTCAGTCTCTTTTATCAGACATATCTTTGTTATTGGTCTTTCCAATATATTGTTTTTGTCTGAAGTCGAACGGTACGCACAAGGCCTTGTGCATCTGTTTTCGTCCAGTATTCTGCCCATTAACCAGGAGCCTCGTGGTGCAGTGGAGTCAACTACCACAACTATGTCACCTGGAGCAAAGTTCCTTTTTACCTTTGACCACCGCTGTCGTTCTTGGATTAAAGGCAAGTACTCCTGTGTCCACCTTTTCCAGAAGAGATCTGCCATGTATTGTACTTGTCTCCATCTGCGTCTTAGGTATAAGTCCTCTTTTACGAATAGTCCCGGCGGTAGTATTGGCTTGGTTTTCAACAGAAGAAGGTGGTTTGGGGTGAGTGCTTCTAGGTCCATTGGGTCCTCTGAAAGCTTTGTAATGGGTCGATCATTTAAGATTGCTTCAACTTCACAAATTAAAGTTTGCAATCCTTCATCATCCAGAACTTGTTGGCTAAGAACAGAGCGCAGCACGTTTCGAACCATGCGGATCAAACGCTCCCATACACCACCGTGATGAGATGCTGCTGGGGGGTTAAAGTACCATTTTATTCCCTTCTGAAGCATAGCAGTCTGGATTTTGTCCTGATTCAAGGCATTGAGTGCTTCTCTCAATTCTCGTTCAGCTCCAATAAAGTTTGTGCCATTGTCTGATCTTAAAGACAACACTTGACCTCGTCTACAAATAAATCTTCGTAATGTATGGATGCAGGAGTCTGTGTCAAGAGTATATGCAACTTCCAGATGTACTGCCCTGCTTGCCATGCAGGTGAAGATTACGCCATTTCTCTTAACAAGACTTCCTTCTCTTGACCTCTATAGGACCAAGTAGTCTACTCCTACATCTGTAAATGGAGGCTTGTCTGGTAGAATCCTTTCCAGGGGTAAGTCTGCCATTTTCTGTTCTCCAACTCTTCCCGTTGTCGTTGCACACAACGCAGTCTGTTATGATCCTTCTTGCTGCCGAGTTAGCTTTCATAATCCAGTATTTTTTACGGAGTCGGGAAAGCATATGATTTCTTCCTCCGTGGCCAATTTGTTCATGGATATGTCGAGCAATAGTGTGGATATGTGCAGGTCTTTCGAGAGATTTTACTAAACTTGCGTTTCAGGCTTTGGATACGTTGCTCTGCTATGCAACGGTTATTTGGCATGCTGGGATTTTCTTGCTTGAAAGGTAAGTCTAGGCAGTAGTGACCATCTGTCATTTTTGTGGAGTGTTTCACAATATCCAAGAATTTTATTTCTTCTCTGGACATTTCCTCTGTTTCCTTGCTGGTTACTTCATTGAAGTCATGATTGTATTGTTTGACCAGTAGCTCCTCTAGATTCACTATAGACATTCGATTGACAGCAGCAACAGGGCAGCCATTCTCATCCCTGATGTCGCGGTCTCCTCTCAAGGGACCATAGATGACCCACCCCAGTAGGGTCCTCACAGCGTATGGTCCATCCCCTTGGCTATTGACCACCTCCCAAGGTTCCAATACCTTAGACGCATTTGTGCCGATGATCAGGTCAATGTCAGCATTGATTTCATGAATCTTGACATCCTTCAAGTAAGGCCATTGATTCAGGTCTTCTTGTCTGGGAATGTTGAGCTTGGAGACAGGCATGATCTTATGTGTAAATACATTGGACAGTTGTATGAAATCATTTCTGTCAAGACTTGATATCTCTAAACCTGAGATATGATGACTGGTCACAGGTTTCACTTGGTTCATTGTACGCAAAAGAATACTAGCCTTTTGTCCTGTGATATTCAGTCTTCTCATCATTCTTTCTGTGCAGAAGGTAGCTGAGCTTCCATGATCCAAAAATGCATACGTTTGCAATACTGTGTCCCCCTTGGTGGTCTTTACTTGTACCGGAACAATAGAGAAGAGACAGGCTTCTTCACCGGCCCCAATGTGCCCACATGTATGAGGTGAGAGAACAGTATTGCTCTCTATTGATTTCTCATTCAGTTCTGTTTTCTTTCCCATGTCCTTTTGTTCAATGTGAAGTATTTCCGGATGATTTTTGTTGCACATGTCACAAGTCAACCGACTATTGCAGTCTTTGCTCATGTGTCCTACCTTCAAACATCCGAAACAGACTCCGCTTTTCTTTAAGAAGTCAATTTTTCCCTGTGCATTTTTTCCTGATTTGTGGACACCGCACCAATGTGTGACCATCTCTATCACAGAACAAACAGGAATTTTGAGAATTAATGGCAGATAAATTTTTCATTCCATTTGTTGTCATTTTTCTTGTTTTGGTGTTTCTACAGGTGTTACAGTAGTTACAAAACTGCTTCCTCTTGGTCTCAGATTTTCTCTTGCTTTAACAAAGGTGGAGCTTTTGACAGATGTATTTGTCTTAGCATCCTGGATGTTTCCAAAAAGTGGATCCGACAATATCTTTACTTGTCTCTCCATGAAGTCTACCAAGTCAGAGAAACTAGCTCGTCCATGTTGTTCCTGGAGCTGACATGCCCTATTCCTCCACTTGTCTCTGAGCTTGTAAGGCAGTTTCAGAAGAATGGTCTTCATACTGGAAGCAACATTCAACTCTTCCATATAGGTGAGCTGTTCCATAGCATTACAACAACCTCTCAGGAATAATGAAAACGCTTGCAATGCTTTCACATCCTCTGGCTTGATTGCTGGCCAGGCAAATACTTTGTCCATGTATGCTGTGGAAATCTTATATTCATTTCCAAAATGTTCTTTAAGTAGATCTTTTGCTCTTTTATAGCCCTCAGCTGAAGACAAATGTTGGCAGCTGCGGACTAAATCTTTTGGATGCCCTCTGGTGTATTGCTCTAAGAAATACAGACAGTCGATGTAGTCATTTGTCTTTCTTTCCACTCCTCTCTCAAATGCCTTGATGAAAACTCCATATTGCAATGGATCACCATCATAAACAGGAATGTCTCTGGTGGTAAGTAGAAGAGAGATTTTGCTGAGCTAGAAGAGCTGTGATGTCATTTTGCCTCTGAATTATGTGATAGATATCACATTGATTAGCATCATTAAATACAGGTTGTTGTGTTAGATGGGTCATATCCTGAGCTCTAACGGATGGTCCATCAGCTCTTTCCTTTGGTCGAACAACCTGTTCCTGGGAAGAAGATTCAGTTCCAGTCCACACCTTCTGTCTTTGTTGCACTTGATCAGTAAGTAGGTGTTTGCATGTGGATTTAATTTGACTGACGTTTTCCTTTGCGCAGTTCCTTTTTTCAAATACGAATTCATCCCATCAGATACTCTTGAGCTGTTTCTTGATTCAAGTACATTGATTTTTGCTTTCGTTGCTGCCAGTTCAGTCTCTAGTTCCAGTTGTTCCTTCTTCCGTTTTAGTTGTTCTTCCTGTGCCTCAAGGCCATGCCTTTTCTGCAGAGCGGCAACCCGTTCCATAAGAGCAGCCTTTTCTGCCTGAGCTTGAATGCAAGCAGAGGATGTTGACGATGCACGTGATGAAGAGCTTGATTTGTGGCTTGATTTGGGTTTTGACACATTAGAAACACTGTCATCCGGTGCAATGTCATCTATGATTACGCTTTGAGCAATGGTATGCGTTTTATGCCATCCAACTTCTGAAAGCCATACATTTACATCCTGTATAAAACCATCAAAAGTTTCCATTTTTTGTTGAAACCAGTGATTTTGCTTTTCAAGTTCATTTTCAGGCAATGGTAACTTCACCAATGACTCATGATTTATTTTGGCTTCATCACAGATGTTGATTAATTTAACCAAGTTAGATTGCACTTCATTTGCATTCTCCTTTGATTTCATGAGTTCTTTCTGCAATTCAATTGACCTTTTAGCTTGTTTATATTTCAAGTTTCTTGTTTTATGACAGTTTTCAATGAACATTTCCAAACCTTTAGCAGTGTGTTTAATAACCCTTTTTTCTTTTTCAGAATCCTGTGCAACATTGTCAACTTGTGACCTAATGTCTGATTTGACAATAGACATATTTGATTCACTTTTAGTGTCATCCAGTAAACCACATACTGATGGCAGAATGTTTCAAACAGCTAATATTTGTAGTTACAATATAGGATTCAGTCAACAAAATCCACTAGTGTCGCAGTTTCTGGTCACTGTTTCATAGCTTTTCCAATAAAGCTTAATGTTGCACATACCTCTCAGCCTGCGTTGTAGTTCAGAGTTTCCAATCTCCATCCATCAGCTACGCACAGGTGTCGTCTATGTTCCGTTCATTGGGAATGGTAGTGTCCAGTTTATGAAAGAAAACAATCTAATCCAGTTCCAATACTTTTACAGGCTCAATTTTCACTCATAGAGCATAGTTCTCACTTATTGTAATGGCAATCTTTACTTTGCTGTACCTTTAGCCTTTCTTGTATCTTTGCCATCATGCACAGGTAGGAGTGAAGTTGTACGCAGACACAAAAAGCCTTTCCAAGATTATTGCAGTTGAGGTTTGTGGTTTATTGCAAGTAAAAGAGTACAAACAGATGAACATACCAGTTAATTTGGTTCCATAGTCTATGATCTGGGCCATGTGCTCTTTGGTCTGGTGAGAACTGTGTGTGCTCCCCCTTCCTGTGTTTTCCACTTCCTGTAACCTATGCCCCCTATATACAACCATGTGCCTCTAATCACTGCCACCTAGTGTCCAAAACAATAATTTAAATATATTCAAACAATATAAAATATCATGCCAACAATAAACATAAATGGCTCCTACAGTGTCTCTGCTGTTGCTCAAGCCACAAAGAGCTCTTTTATTTTTGTCTAATTTTCACAGATATATCCGGTGAGTGGGCTATCCTCGTGTGACTGCAGCTCTGTTTGTTTGTGCGAGTGAGAATTCTGGTAAAGCGCCTCACTGTACCTCTGTGTGCGCGTAATTACAACCACATCAGCCTGTGGGTTTTCCTGTCAGGGCAAACGCTATACCTCAGACGTTTTCTTTTTCACTTTCATACTATTTCCAAGCACGGACAAAGACAAATCTCATTATGCTGTTTATCTTTGCAAACAAATGGAGTCGCATTTATACATTGGGAAAGGCTGTTCCGGGACAGGTGGGGGAAGAGGGGTAGATGCTAACTGTCTTATCACACCGATTTCACACACTGCACTCACACACACACACACTGAGGAGCCGCCTGTTGCCTGGGGTCCTGTATTTGAGACAAAAGGGGGGCTCACACTAGCACAGCCCCTAATCCCAGCTGGAGGGGGCGCTTGTGTGTGTGTGTGTGTGTGTGTGTGTGTGTGTGTGTGTGTGTGTGTGTGTGTGTGTGTGTGTGTGTGTGTGTGTGTGTGTGTGTGTGTGTGTGTGTGTGTGTGTGTGTGTGTGTGTGTGTGGCTGCCTCAGTAATGGGGCCACCTGTCTCCTCATTAGGCCCGTTACCTGTTTTTTTTAATTGGCCCAAACTCTGCACCTCGTCTGCTCCTCCTCCGGTGGGGGTTAAATAAACTCCTGGGACACATCTGTAATAATGAGACACAAGACCCCCATGAGCATTATGTCATACTCCGCAGTGCAGGGGTGGGACGTGTCAGCACATTAGCGTAGTGATTGCTCTGACCTCTGTGTCATGAGTTCACGCTGTAGATGTTTTATAAACCCCTTTCCATGAAATGGGTTGGATCTCACCAAAATCATGTCTTAATCAGCCTTGTGCCCCACTTATGCTCCACCAAAAGTATGTAACTGTTTACAAAACTGGGCAAAAAGAAATACACAGTGCAGAAAAATCACTGCATAATATTAAAGGCAAATGAATAATTTGCAAAAACTACCACACTACTGTTTTTTGTGCATATAGTGCTATGTACACATCTAGTACGTCATCAGCTTTCTGTAACACTGAGCTGTCCTATTTATGCTCGAGACATCATGACCAGACCAGAATCTCTCTGAGTTTGTCTGGGAGTAGTTTCATCATCAATTACTGCATAATTCTTTCATAATTCATAATTTCATAAAAGCCTAACGGACAGTGATTTGCAAAGGCCTTTTTTTTTTTTTTGCTGATCTGAAAAATGATCCGGTCCATGACTCAAAAACTGTAATGTGTTTCGAACCGTGTGTCTTGTAATTTGTCACACCACTAGTTTTGAAGGAGACTGAGCCTAATGTGTTTAGGTGCTGTAAAATCTAAACGAGAGATTCTCCGTACTTTAGGTGTCATAACAGCTGTGAATATAATAAGCCAAGTTGCATTTTGATACACTTCATATTATTTCCATAGTTTATAGCCACATGTACAGCCTTTATTGGATTTGTGCAGACCTCCGCCTCAGTGTAGGTGTTTATTTCATACTTGTCACAACCGGGCGACTGGGAGGATGTGTTACTTGCTTTCATTGTACGCATCAAACCGTAGTTAATAATGCCTCCTTTATTAGTCGAGGGCACAGCTGCAGCCCAAAGGCCCGTCTGACAGTCAGTACAGTTCTGAGTCTTCTTCTGGGCTTGAACCAAAGATAAGCGAGATTTCATTGAAAAATGTTCTCGCTTTTCTTGGCTGCGAATCAAATTGTTCCAGTTTTTTTTTTTTTTTTTTTTCATGGTGGTTAAGTAATGCAAAAACTGTGGTAAATGAGTGGTTGATGGGTTTTGTTTTATGATAAGCAGTTCATGTGTAGTCCTAAACCAATCCATTAAGATATGTTCACAGGGTTTAAATGATGATATCTGGGCCTGCCTTCTTCTTGTCCTCCACCCATCTATTTTGCCATTTCTTCACATTCGTCGGCTCAAACTTCCCCCTCCTCACAGTGACAGCTCGCTGATCTGTTGCCAGTCAAGTTACATGAGCGAACAGGCGCCAGAACATTCCTGCTCCACATAGTTCTGCACTCGGGGGATTCCCTCCGTCACTCCCTGTTGCTCCATCCATGTTTTTGGTCCATTCCTGAGCTGTAAAATCTGAATTCACAGATACACCACTGTCCCTCTGCGTCAGTCATTTTGAACAGTGTTTTTGTCCTGTGTGTATTTCTACTGCCTGTAGATTCTTAACCTGCTGTTTAGCTGTGGTTGTACAACAGCCACCCATTTCCTCTGGCATTTAGTACTGAATAGGATAACAGGGTTCCCACTCTGGAATACAGTTGACTGGATTTACAATCGTTGATAAAGGGGCAAAAGTTAAAGATCCTTGGAAATGCTGTGTTTTCTTGAAAATGAACCACACAACTGCCTCCATGAGCCACACTTAAAGTAACATCTGATTTTATGAGAAGAAAACTGCCATATCGTTGTATTCAAGCCATAATAAAGCAGCTGTTTGCACTAATTAGCCCAATATGTGTAAATTAAGTTATAATAACAGTAACGAAGCCTTATTCCGAGCATCAGAGACATTTTACTGACATGAATCCACAAAAGTCCGTTTTCGAGCCACCACAAATGTAAATGTTCCGACAGTAATTGTAAAATAAAGCATTACTTTATTCTTGTTTCATTAGTGTCCAGGAACATACAACAAACACTCTGCCAACGTATGTATAAAAACATACATAAAAACACACTTTAAATACATAAATACGCCGTCCCTCTTAAAAGTGTGGATTAATTTTCTTTCGATGTGGCTCTAACATTAATCTAGCTTACGTCGTACAGTGGGCTTGTTTATTAATAGAAGCACACCAAACTTCTCAACAAAGGTAAGATTAAGTAAATGTAATGTTAACATATATTATTGAGTGTATTATAGTCTTAAATCATATCTTTACTGAATCGCTCTGAGCTTTCTGAGGTGACCTTACTACTACTACTACAGTAAAACAAGCTCATGTTACTGGACTAGCTAATAACTTAAGTGTCTGACTGTTTACAAAGACCGAAATACGGAGGCAGAGGCTGTATAATCTCAAGTAGCCAAAACCTGGAGTTTGTTTAAATAAGTATTTTTACTGCTGTTAAAGGTGATCTAAACCAAAGCCAAATTAACCCACTGTCAATGGCAACTCTTTTGCCCTCCAGCCACTGTGAATGTCATGTGACTGAAAACTATCAATTGCAGACTGCCCTGTCCCGAGCACACCCTGTGGCACATTGGGGTTTTGAGTGGATAGGGACTTGGTTAGTCTATCTTTGAAAATCGTTCATTTAAAATTTTATATAACTACACACAACTGCTTCTACAGATGCAGACAAGCTCCTGTTGAAGTGCATTCATATTTCTTTTTCATTCATACAATCTTTCCTGGACAAATTATATGATCAATTTCTACTAATTTATTCTCTCTAAAGCTTGTCACTGTAGGGCTGCCTTAAGTGCTTACAGGCTGTAGGAAGGAACAGTGTCAGTTGTGAAAAGTCACAAGCAGATGTCGCCCAAAACATTCTGCATTGTTTGAAATACATTGCCTATTTTTTTTAGTTTTTAGTGATTATATAGCACTGCAAAAAAAAAAAAAAAAAAAAAGTTTCCAGGCTTCTATTGACCATGCATCTCTCAGTTCCCAGCTTAAACACACCAGCATCTCAGTGCTTCCCATTGAAGACATTCGGAGGGATTCTGCACATGGAGTGACTCTTGTATCTGCAGCAAAGTGATAGACCATACGTTATTCACTGCTATTGCACATCTGTTGTTCCTTCACATTTTATATTTGCATTTCAATTTGTAGTTAATTGTATCAGAGAACAGTCCTGATAAACATCAACTGACTCCGAGCTGATTTAATACTGATATGGGTCCAAGGACTTTAGAAGCTACATTCAATCTGCTTGTGTTTCAACTTGTTTCAACAAATCAACTTGTGTTTATGCTTGTTTAGTTTAAGCTTGGTCTTGGTCTGGACTGCGCATTAGTACAACCTCTGTAGATTCAAAGTGTTCACAGTTCTAATGGAAAATGTTGGGATCCCATATTGTGACATCTTGGAAGAATGTCATTGCCGCAAGAGCAAGTGTCTTCCAATATAGCCACGGCATGTTTGTCGTCTGCCCATTGTCTCTGCATCCAGTGTTAGCCACCGCTCGGCTTCTCCCCGTCTCTCACTGTTAGAGGTGGATCTGCTGTTTGTCTTTGTTTAAAGTCCAGCCCGACTGCGGTGCGCCGAGTCCTCGGGCTGCTATTGATCGACGCACACACACAGACAGACAGACACACACAGGCACAGAACTGATCCGGAGGCACTATTTCTGTCTGTCTCACAGCTCTCATTATTGGCTGAAGACAGCACACACGATAAGATGATGGGGGAGAGCAGCAGTGGGAGGAAGGGCAAAAGGTCAAGGTTAGTTTTCAGAGGTCACTGTTGGTTTTGTGTGTATATACCCACCAGTTTAAATCTACACAGAGTTTTTAGTCTTTTAAAGCCGTTTTGAAATCAGTGCACAACCCTTACTGTACAATGAGACAGATTTATGTGTTGTTTTTTTATACAATTAAGAGAAATAAAAAAAACGTGAAGACACAAACTGCTACTATTTTTGTTACTAAGTTTTGTTATAGCTAGTGTATGTTATCCCCAGCAATCCATTTAATCCCTCTATGCTAGTCTATTGGGCATGGATCCCTCGGATTGATCAGTTCTGAACCAATCTAAAGGTCTAGGGCCATGTCACTGTTCCATTATTTGACCTTTTGGCAAGGCCTGTTTTTTGCTTCTGCATTCTAGTCAGACTTTTTTAATCTAGTGCCCAAAAACCCTCATTGCCACATTTTTTGCATTTAACATGTGATACCAGCCGTCTGTCAATTCTGATATGCAGTAGCGGTCTCGTTTTTGTTTGTTCATTGAGCTCTTGGTCGTTTTTCATTGTAGGGAGGAGTTTCGTTGTTTAGTTATTCTGGTTTCCACAAACATCCGTACTCTATTAATAAATCATAGCTGATCTCCACCGGAGGCGTCAGCTCCTTGGTGTGTCTGACTGTGCGAATGTGTTAGCTTGTGCCTTGAGTTTAACCCTCCTATTTCACTGTTTCACTCTCGGGGGGGGGGAAGAAAACCCTATACTGTGGTGTCTTCATGTTACCTCTGTAGAGAAGTAAAAATGTTTCCAAACTGTTCTAATTGGCATGATAAAACTAAAAATGGTAAGTCACATGTGTGATGTAGTAAAGGCAGCACAGCATCGTGACTTTGTTTCCTCACCTCGCTAACACTCACTCAAGTTGACGTGCAGGAAAGTATTAAAGCTATGGTTAGCGCCAGAGCCTCCCAGCCCTCGCTTCAGAGTACTTTGTGGTCTGCGGGCGTGCGTCTGACAGCCAGCTCAAAACGCAGCGCCACTGACGGCAGTGAAAACCTGGTAATCACAGACAGACACACAACTGCAGAGAGGGAAATGAAGGACTCAGAGGAACCAACAGCAGAATGTGGAAGTTAAAATGTGGAAGTTTGTTAACCATGACCTATTAAAGGACAAGATAGCTGTCATTTACTGAAAACAGCTCATTGTATCGTGCAAACATCTTGAAAGATGCAGACTTTGGTTTATTAAAATTGGGGGGCTGGCTAGACCAGTCTTCAAACTTGATACAAGTGTGGTTTTGATTACAATACTATTAGTTTCACTGGAACCCTAACTGAGCTGCCTTGCCTGCCAGACCCATCAACTTTCACTAGTTAAGTGAAACCCCAAACCGTTGAGCCTGTTTTTACACCCGAGCCCAACATCAACAAGATTGATCAGTTCTAAATGTTTATTAAAAATGGGGCAATGACTCATAAAGAAGTTAATGCATTGCTTATGTCAGGTTGTTCAATTCTTTGATTGGTTTAATCTACATCTATTTGTCCCACTCCCTGAAAATCAAACTCGGATAGAAAGGGACCAGATTGATTCTTTGTACAAAAAAGAATTAGGATGTCCGGCCAGGCTACAAACTGAGGGGAATGTACGGTGTTCTACAATAATATAGTACCATTTGACAATGAAAACTCATGTACTTGTACTAGCATTTATTACTTATGCTAAAAAGTAAAGTCAATCGACATTGATGTTGGCACAAGTTTGTCTAATTACAATTGATTTCAGCATGTTATAAATGGACCTTTCCAATAGAACACGAGCCATTTAGTGATTGTAGCCATTTATGATGTAATGTTAGATGCTACAAGAATTGTATCGGCTCAAATGACATTACCTAATCTGTCATATGTTTCCTCGCCTCTGTGTCTTTGCCACATCACAAACCTCTGCTGTACACCGACTCCATCATGACGGTTTAAATATGACTGTTGTCAAAACAACACAGGTGAGAAGTGTGGAGTGTTTCTTTTGGAAGTGTCAGTTTGACAGAGCAAGGCTTGTGAAAATCCCATTCTCACCTAAATCTAACTCTGACAACACCCAGATGTTCACAGGAGGGGGTCGCGATGAGGACCAGCGGTGGGCTTAAAACCGTCACACATACCGTCAACCGTCTGACACAGTCACAGGAGCACCGACTGATGTCTTGTGGGCTCTGTCTAGCAACTTCTATCAGCGATATAGGATTTGAGAGTATTTGAAGGTGACAGCAAAAAAGCTAGCTGGAGATAAGAATATGCCTACATCAACAATGACAGCAGCATGAGGTAAATGTGGTGGTCTTATCAGTTAGCAGTTGTCCCCCCATGAACCTGCCGTAGTCCCTCATTTGCCTTTGGTACACGGTGTAGGGAGCATTGTTGTTAATGCTTATTCAGAGTTCTCAACCTGGGCCATGAGAGATGGCCCTTATTACTAAACTATATTTGGTCTTCATTGCAGCATCACCATCCACAGCTGATGAGTTACAGTGCTCGATGTGTGTGTGTGTGTGTGTGTGTGTGTGTGTGTGTGTGTGTGTGTGTGGGTTGAGACATCATTACCTGGAGATGTGAGCGCGGCCAGACATCATTAGGCTTTAAGGCCAGTCAGTCTCTGTGGTGCTGGTTCTGCAGAGTCTGACCCAACAGACCGAGAGACGGACCCAGCGTTTAGGATCATTTATTTAGTTTAGCGTGTCCACCCTTTTCTGTGTGTGTGTTTGTTTGTGCGCATGTTATTTATTTATTTAGCCTGTAATATGCCTGAGCCTTCATTATAGCAGCAGCCATAACTTTGATAAATCACTTGGGCTCGGGGCCCTCGCTGCTTTGCCAGTATTAGAAAACTAATTGAAATTCTCTTCCGCCCCCTCTCCTTCCTCTTTCTCTTCTCAATGTTTTTCACTTTTTACTTTGCTGTCGTTCCCATCTGCAGAGCCGGGGCCAAACGGTGGCCTGTTTTTAGAGGAATAGGAGCCAAGAGGGGAAATGTCATCACTGATTTAATAGGCGTAGTCCCTCTCACACAAACACGCACTACGCTGTGGGGAGTGTGAGGAATCCTGATAATGTCACCAGAGGAATCTCCATAATGAAGGAGCCCCCTGCTGGCTCCAGGGTGACTGTGGGCCCCTTGGAGTCCCCCACCCGCATTGAGCCAATTGTAAGAAGCTCTATTGGTTGGAAATTTCTCACACCAATATCTCTCATCTTGGTTGCTAGTGTTATATTTGGGTTAAGCCCACATAGGCCGTCACCTTAGCAGTCTGTCTGTAACTGAACAAAAACCAAAAGTAATTTGCATAAATCGACACAAAAGGAGCACATGCTTTTTACATTTTCCTAACTCGCACACCTAATACGCCATTGATTTCCCAATATAATTCCATACTTTTTGGAGTTGATCCAATGTATGAGAGACGTTTTTCTGAATTCCTGGAACAGACGTGTAACAGGGCACCGCTCCGAGCCCTGCAGCTGTAGTCAAGACACTGAGTTTATATTGTTGTTCTTTTGAGTGTTGATTGGATCCCATTTAGCATCAGTTCAAACACGAGAGATGATCACAGACAATCCTCCAACACACCGGCTCCAGAAATGAGCAGTAACTTAGCGTTTTGCTTTATCTAAATTGGATTTAGACTGTGCTAGCTTTAGAGGGTGTGTTTGGTTTGTTGCCCGGGCTGCTCCCAGCTGCACCTGGATTTAGAGTTTAGGCCTCTCATTGTGTGTGATCATTCCCTGTCGCCTCCTGGTTTGAAGAGGGGTCTCCACAGCAGCTCTGTCGGGGTTTCATGCTCTAATCTAGGATGCTCAATACGCCGGATTGGTGGCTTTGGTGTCCAGTGTGTTTTGGCTTTGGACAGATTTAGGATGGAGTTTTTAGAATGTTGGTCTATTCTTTTTTATATGGACACATGGTTTCTGTATTTGGAGGACTGAAGACAGGATGTAAAAGTGGAAATATGTTGTAATGATTTGGAGTTAATTAAAAAAAATAAGCACCATTTCTTGCAGGAACAAAAACGAGCTTTGTTTCGGAAAATGCTGTCAATTTGTGTTTTTCCAAATCCATTCCCGTTTATGCCACAGTGACAAATATTTATCAACCAATCTGTGTTAGCAGTCAGTTGATCTGCTACTGTTTTGTTCCTCTGCTACTTGAGATTAACTGAGACTTTTTGTAGGCATCAGAGATTTAATTTCGAGTCCCCTTTTGAGACAGCGTCCACACTGCAGCTGAAGTCTGTTTATACTGTATATGTGAAAAGGGCCTCTGTGGAGCGGACAGTTTGTAATGTCCCGTCAACACACACAAAACTCGATGTGCAAACATTCCTGTGATGTGATGCAAGGCCAACAGAGCAACCGTGTGTGTGTGTGTGTGTGTGTGTGTGTGTGTGTGGATTTGATTTGATTTGATTTGAGGATGCAGTTGGTTAAGGCTGGGGTGACTGGACGCCCCGTGTGAATACCACAAGTTGAGAGTCCACATACTGAGAGAAGAGATTAAAATACACGGTTTGATGGAGGCCTAAACAAACGGCGCTATCGAGGTGCTAATACATGATGTGTTACATTTTTATTATTGGTTGCAACAAACAAGACAACACCACCATTTTAGTGCTCCCTCGTTTTAGTGAAAGGCCAAAGTAATTAATTTCAAACTGTTGGCATGCTGTTTCATCATACACACAGACTATTATTACTAAGTTTTAAGAAATTGTTGTATTATTAACCATTTTGTGCCAGAAAAAAGTATTACCGTCTTGTGTGTCAAAGGCCAATGAATGTACTTTAACTCTGAGAGCCTCCTCATTTCTTCTGTTGCTTGTGTAGTGTTGTGCAGTGCCACCACATGGACAATAGTAGAATAGCAATGTTAGTTTCTCCTCTTCACTGCTGTATTTTTTCTGCTGAATTATCCCCAAAGGAAAACCCTGGAAAGATTCACTTTGCAGCTTTAGCCGATATCAGCCTGATGAGTCTGTTTGTGTCTCTTCAATGCACTGTGTTAAGAGCCTTAGCTGCTTATTGATTGAGTTCCAGAGCGTTTTCTCTGCTGATAAGGCATCATTTGTTAATGTAATCTCTCTGTGTGTCCCCTAACAGGAAGTTCTACTACATCACTCTGCTGAGGGACCCCGTGTCTCGATACCTGAGCGAGTGGAGACATGTTCAACGGGGAGCCACATGGAAGACCTCTCTGCACATGTGTGACGGCCGGACCCCCACCCCAGAGGAGCTGCCGTCCTGCTACGAGGGCTCTGACTGGTCCGGCTGCACACTGCAGCAGTTTATGGACTGTCCCTACAACCTGGCCAATAACAGACAGGTACAAGAGACACCCCCCACCTCCTCCACAACACACACTCCAAACACAGCCCACTTCAAGGTGCTGTATACTTGAAAACACTTTTTAGTATCCACATCACACTGTTGGAACCAAAACTGAGGGGCGGCCAAGTGGTATGACCCGTACTCACCTGACTCGTGTCAACCCGCTCTAATGAAACCAAGGCTTGTGTTCCATAATTCATCTTGGTATTAGAATCATGAAGCAGTGTGATTAACTGCACACATGTGATGCTGTCAGGACTTTGCCTGCTGGCCATAAACACCTCCGGTTCACACCTTGTTTTTTCTGCAGCGCTCTCAGCCTCCCACCTAAACATGTTAGCCGCCTTATCTCATCTCAGCCTCAGGGTGCCATTACTCGGGGTCGTCCACTTCTTCAATTTGCCATCCACACATGCAGCACACACCCACACTGGCACACTGGAGGTATCCTGCTGGACCAGAAGGCTGGGGTCTTCGCCGGGTCCTTCTGAGAATCCATCATCACTGTGCAGTCTGTGTTCTTCGCTGGGACAAAACGGCACAATAATGCACTGTGTTTTAGTCATTTCTCATTTAGGAACGACATCCAACTTCAGAAATAGTTTAGTTTCCCAAGTAAATAATGGATGTGTCAATAGTAATTCAATATACGTAGTGTGTAAAAGACTAGAATAGATGGAAAACAAATTCTTTACTGTGCACAGCTTTGGTTTTAAGGATGTCCCAAGGGTGAACTCTCCGACCTCCAAACATTCTCACACGTTCACAAAGGTCTTTGAAGTGTCCTGCCCAAGGACACAATGACATTATGAACTGGGGAGAGCGGGAATCAAACCACCAACCTTCCAGTTATATGATGACCGCTCCACCACTGAGCCAAACTTTGTTTATATAGTTATAAAAAAGTTTATAACTGGCAAGATTCAAGACAACTTTTTGCCTCAAAATTGTTTATGTTGTCTGAGAAACTAAATATCTTTTTCTTTTTTCTTTGTCTGTAGGTGCGCATGCTAGCAGACCTGAGTCTTGTGGGCTGCTACAACATGTCCACAGTCACGGAGAAGAAAAGGGCCCAGCTTCTTCTAGAATCAGCCAAGAAGAACCTGCGAGATATGGCCTTCTTTGGTCTGACCGAGTACCAGAGGAAGACCCAGTTCCTGTTTGAGCGGACGTTCAGGCTGCGCTTCATCAGGCCGTTCATGCAGTACAACAGCACAAGAGCTGCGGGGGTGGACCTGGACAACACCACAGTGAGTACCTTTTCCCACCACCATTTATTTACCAGACAAGATCGCATTCCGAGGCAAAATCTAAATTTCATAAGGTTTAAAATCGTCAAAAGAAACAAAGGCCAAGAGTTTTCCCGACACCAGTTTTATTCCTAGCACTTTAAACTCCAGGCTGGAATGTGCCAATAAACCACCAGTGTTGCCACAGTTACTTTGAAAAAGTAACTTAGTTACTTTACAGATTACTTGATTTAAAAAGTAACTTAGTTACTTTACAGATTACTTGATTTTTAAAGTAACTACGTTACTTTACAAGTTACTTTATTAGTTACATTCAGCAGCTGCCGACAACATAAAAATGACAACTGGTTTTGCCAACAATCACTTTATTTGAAGTGTATTTTTAACAGTAACATCAACAATCTATCTCCTGACAATTAAAGTTGAATTTAAAAACTATTTCCTGAAAAAATACATGTTTTTACAAAAAATAAAGGCAGTCTCTCTTGACTTAACATAAATACTTGTTTTAATAAAAAATAAAATAGTCTTTCTTGACAAAAAATTACAATAGTAATGCGTTAGATTACTCGTTACTGAAAAAAGTGGTCAGAATAGAGTAACGCGTTACTAAGTAACACGTTACTGGCATCACTGTAAACCACTGTGAATGACTGAACATGACTAGTTTAATGAGGATACTGTGAGAAGTAATGTTACCACTTACAACTCCAAAAATAAATACAAGCCGACATCTCACTGTCAAAGATGCACACAGCCTTTCTAACAAGTCAAGTGAAACGTGTTTTTATCGATTTCCTATTATGACGTCTGACTCTTCACCCGCCTTAGACGAACATGGCACTGCATTGCTGTGGAGAAATATGTGATAAATAGGTGAAATAGAATCTGAGAGTGAAGGTGGAGGAATATCGAATGAGAAAAAAGAGACCGGGTAATTGTCCTTCAGTGCTGTGAAATGAGACGGGACGAGTGCCTCTGTCAGAACCGATGTCCTCAAAGACGCTCTTCACACCTTCCATGTGTGTGTTCTGAGACTCAATCTGCAGCACACAGCAGACCACCTCTGGGTTAAAAATGATGTATTCTCTGTCAAAACAAGGAGTTTTTACAATCGGAAAATAAATATTTACACCAGCTTGTAATAACTATTGTTTTGGACTGTGCCAAGGCTGCTTCCAAATCACAGTGTGCCGTGTTTGATTGAAACGCGTTGCTCAAAGACTTGATGACTGTTCCATGGTGGTGCTTTGTGTTGTGTTCTCCTGCGTCCCTCGTGTTGTTGATCAACCTCTATAATTTTCCAACGGGTATTGATTGCTCTGTTTTGCACACAAGTCATCTCTTGCAGTCACATTTCACAAGAGACTCCACTCCCATGCTTACATTCAATAAACTGTCTCCTCAAACAATACGCAAATATGGCTGCCCTTTATTTCCTTATTCATGATATGTTTATGTATTT
The DNA here is from genome assembly GCA_024416835.2 of Perccottus glenii. Taxonomy (NCBI): domain Eukaryota; kingdom Metazoa; phylum Chordata; class Actinopteri; order Gobiiformes; family Odontobutidae; genus Perccottus; species Perccottus glenii. Next base: position 10,972,198 of record CM044565.2, on the reverse strand, counting down.
GGATTTATTTCTATGTCACAAATTCCTAACACACCTTGTATTAATGCTATATATACACATGAGATCCTACAACAAGATTTTAAAGCCAGTTGTCTTGTTGCCTTAGATCCAGCGCATCGAGGAGCTGAACGAGCTGGACATGGAGCTGTACGACTACGCTAGGGACCTGTTCCAGCAGCGCTACCAGTTCACGCGGCAGCAGGAGAGACGGCAGCAGCGCATCAAGAACCACCTGCAGAGCCATCAGGGCCTGGGTGTAGGGGTCAGTCTTTGGCCATCCCGCAGCCGCCACAGCTCCGTCTCATCCTCACAGGACGAAGGAGAGGACGAGGTGGAGGAGGGGGGTCGTACAGAGGAGGCAGGCATAAGGCTCCCCACCGAGGACTACATGAACCAGATTGTTAACCGCTGGTAGCAGGAGCACACGGCCTGGAGCTTCAAGCGCACAATGCATGGTGTGAAAGACAAACAGGCAGTCAGAGCGGCTCCAGAACTAGACAGTTGGTTATGGGTCTGAGTCCAAGTGGTTGCTATGGAGACCTGAGCTTGGTCAACTGCCAAGGTATGCTGTCATTAGCACCCACTTGACCCGGTCCCCTCTTTCTGACTGTCCCGCAGACAGAGCAGACCAGCCCTCCTGCTCCCTCACGTCCTCTATGGCCTCGAATGGAGGATGGAGCATGAGAAATATACAAGTAATTCTGTGAATTCCCACTAATCCTCGCTACAGACCAGTCTATTTCCTGGTTTCAGTGCTCCACTTTTGAAAGCAACTGCAAAAGCGATAAATGTCTGTTAGCTGAACTGAACAAAGGAAACGGTGGGAGGGAATAAAAGACGAGAACATTCAACTGAAGAGTGTAATAATGCTTTCTGCTTTAAGAAATCAGCCATTTTTCCATGAACAAGCTTTGATCATGAAATACTGCGGTTCATTTTAGGATGATTCATCTGTATGTTTCTTTTGTGTGTATGCTTTTTTAAAAGCAGAATTGTATTAACACTGAGACCAATATTGCTGCCTAAAGAAAGTGATTCCTTTATTCTTTTATTTTTGTTGTTTTTAATTCAAAGCTATTGGATAGTTGTACATTGGACCATAGCCATTACTGAAGCCTTGAAACTTGAGGGGTGTCCTGTTTGTCGGGGTAAAGCTCCCAAAACCCCATCTCGGCTAACTAGTTCATTATCCCTCTGTCTTACTCTTCTCTCTTTTGCCTTTCAGTTTAGGCAAAAAATGACAGCCAATTACAGCTCTGAATCCCTCCTAGGTAAGAAATCAAAGGCAGAGGAAGAGAAGATAGAGGGCAGCAAGTCTGCGGCAGGTTGTTGCCAGGAACCCTGCTGTGAGAGTGGCGAGAGCTTTGGAAGCCTTATCTCAGACAAACACTCCACATCGAAGGTGTGGAACTACTGGTCGCCATGGCAATGTAGGCACCCGCTGCAGATTTCAGGTTATGTTCAAACAAATGCATTTCAACACCCAACCTTTGCTGCGTTTTAATGTAGCATCAAAACTTCATTGTCAAGTTGTCAAGCGTTTTTTATGGCAGTGCCCCTGATACGGCGTCCGTCCCACCTGCTTCAGGGCGCACACATGGCCAGCGACCAGTAATTTCTTAATGTTTGCTTTCTTTGGTTTTTACCTTAAATAGCAGACGAGGCCAGAGAGTGCCTCTCTAAATCAACAGAATGGACAGTATACAGTATACAACAGTATACTATGACTACTCATGAGCGTGAGTGACAGGGGTGTGTCAGTGTGAATGTGTGTGTGTGTAAATAGTATGTACAGTATGCCTTCGATGTGTATGCCTTTGTAAAATAGTGTGCCTGACTGAGAGAAAGGGTTTTGTTTTTGTTTGTTTTTTTTATAATTTTTTCCATTCCTATTTGGAAGTGGTACAAGCCAGTCCTCTGCCCTTTTTAATTTGACTGTTTTGATATGTTACTGTTATTTTAAACCTATGTGTAATATGTTTTCCATTAGGTTGGCATTATCATTTTATTAAACCAGTCCTTGGCCTGCTACATGTTAGGATTTCCTATGTTAATGCCAAGATTTTAGATCTCCTCAAAGCACTATACTAAATTTTAAGTTGCTTTTTACCTACCCCAAATAAAATGCTCTCTGATTGGTCACATGCTACATTACTATCAGAAGACTTATTTTTATTAAACTGTGTGGATATTTTCTTGATTTCATAATTGTCTCTTATTTTATTTTACAATCAATAAATATAGTGTGATGTATCAGAATGTATCTACAGCTTTCCCTCGTGCAAGCCTCGGGCAGTAAATTTAACTATGGTAAATAATGTATTCTTCAAGACAGACTCTAAATCTGTTGGATGATGAAAATATCACTTATGATATGACATAATGTTTTCTAAAATGGCACAAGCTTCTTGAGTTTTCCAGAGATGTGAATTCAATACTATTTTTAATCAAATGCTTCTGAAATCCAACAAAAATCCAATCAATAGGGAGACGGGGAGGAGAATGTAAAGAGTAAAGTAAAGCCAACAAGTCACTTCACTGCAATGCTTTACCAAACTGAATGTAGTCCCGCTTTAGAATCATCATTTAACAAACAATGGCGCCCTCCAGACCTTGCATTTCAATCTGTCTTTTAGCTATTTGAACACGTGGCCAACTCAATTCACAATAACTTGAGTTGAGTCCAGAGTCCTCACTACAGCCTCTGATTGGTTAAAGTTTTTCTTTGATTATGACCATAATCATTTCGGGGCCTTCCCAAAACAACTTACTAGCACTCGCAACTGATTGGAGTTTTCTTTGATCATAGTGAAGGTTGGAGAACAGGAACTCTCTGTCACAATAGTTACGAACCAAGTGTGAGTGGTAACCAATGATGGCGATTAATCCATTTACCTCTGGATAATGTTTAAAAGTGAGAATAGAAGATTTGTTTGGCCACATGAGATCAAAACACTGTCCAGATTTTAGTGTCAGGTCTGAATGGTGCCAATGTGCTATATAGAGTCCGTTCAGAACAATGAGCAATAGAGATCTAAAAATAATGGCTGCCCTGAAATCCGCAATAAATTTGTGCTAATGGATCTGTATATTTATGGAGAATTGATTAACAGTGACTTTGTATTAATGGTACATAAAAAACTGAGATGCTTCTATATGTCTGTTTGATAATAATCCATCCCGTTCATCAGAACCACCCCTGTTCCCACTGAACTGTAGAATGGACCCTTACTACAAACTGTACTTCAAAATGGCTGCTTCACTATATACATGTCTTAACAGTGTTTTTTTTTTGTTTTTGGAAAGAGCCAGCCTGTGTCACAAGTATCATTCTTCATTTAAGTTTGTTTGTTGTTTTTTTTTTATGATTGCAAAAATGAATCATCAAGCCACCAATTAAAATATTTCATTTTTACAGAACGGATTGTGTTTTGAGTGTCATTCATGACTGTTATCATCAGCCTTTATTCAGAATTTATTGTGCACCCTTTTTCTGAGCTAAGCCTTAGTCAAAGTTTTGGTTGTGACGACATTTTCACCTAGACATTTTTATACAAACAGCTTTCCCCATGTCTCTGAACTCCTCCACAGCCCAGCTACACCTGGAGTACATTTGCACCACTGGCCTACACCAACCACAGGACATTGACCCCATAAAGCAGACACCCCCAACCTTGTCACTACTGATGTACAGCTTAATTCTATTGGTGCACTCCTGGGACTTGGCTAACACACAGTAATACACACAAATACAGCACCCTCTGCTGTGTGTCTGTGTGTGTGTGTGTGTGTGTGTGTGTGTGTGTGTGTGTGTGTGTGTGTGTGTGTGTGTGTGTGTGTGTGTGTGTGTGTGGCAGGTCAATATGACTTCCTGTCCTTGGCTGAGGCCCTTGAAGCCAACCTATGAGACTGGAGGTAGCCTGAGCTATTAAGTGTTCACACCAGTAACAGGGACTCAAGAGGATGCATTTTAAAGGTGTAGTGTGTAGTTTATGGAGCATTTAGTGGTAATATGGTAGATTGCAAATACACATTCCGGTGTCTATGGTAGCTCTGCAGGGACATGTTGTGGGCATTTGTATGGTACAGGAAGTAATGGAACTTTCACATAATCAGAGAAAAAATGTCCTGCTACACAAGTAAAAATAAAAAGTACAACTTATTGAAAAGGGTAAATGTAAGTTGTTTTGTTTTCCACCTCTGCCCATCAGAGCCAGGAGAGTTGTTTACCTGGATTCTATGAGGCACAGGCAGTTGGCTGTAGGGAGATCAGTACACTGTCTGAGAAAACACTAACCTCTCTGTCTGCCCCAGGTGTGAGTGTGTGTGAATGGGGTGAAATGGAAGCATGTAAAGCGCTTTGGGTGCACAAGAAGGGTACAAAAAAAGCGCTGTATAAATGCACACCATATTAATGCACACCATTTAACATGGACAGAGTAAGGGATATAGAGGAGCTGAGAGAGCCCTTATAAAAGATGTTGTACCTGAAATGTACATTTATATAAAAAATGACATGGAAGTTCAGGAAGTACAGGAGGAAAAAATAGCCAGCCCCTCTGGCAGCTGGTATGTAAGTGAGCGCAGAGACATTTATTCTCCCATAGCTCAGGATTGCTGTCATTTCAACTGCAGCAGGACTGAACAAACAAGTGTGACTTATGCCACAGAGTGCTGGGCAGCTTCTTATTTGGCTGAGTATGAGTGCGTGAGTGCTTTAGAGAAAGTGCTTGGGACTCCTGCTCTGAGTGATTGTACGGACTCTGGCTGCTGTCCATTAAGAGGAGGTCACAATGACTGCTGGGCCAGTGTTTCTTTCGTGCAAACAAAGCTTCTGTGGAGTTGTTATTGCTTATTTTCAGCATGGAATTCAACAGATAAGTTCGCTCTATTGAAATGAATTAGAGCCAGCCATATGTATTTCTGGAGGCCTGCCCCTGGCACCGCTCACAATAGAGTCACTCTTTTGTGTCGGGATGAGCCGCTTCCTGCAGAGACATTAGACCTTAATCATCAAATACACAATGTGGATGAATCAAAACATTTCAGGAACAATTTCAGTGTTACGTTTAGTCAAATGCACAGTCTGGGAGTCTATTTTTTTCAACAATAAAAGTAGATATGATTAGAGCAGACATCTGGGGCTGCTATCTGACCTTCCACTCTGGGCCTGGCTAATCTTCCAGGTCAACACAAATCATTGCTCATGATATTAAAGGACTGAGCGAATCCAGCCTTCCAAACAGCGCCCTGCTCTCCAGCTTAGGCCGACACCAGTAGGAGTCTAATCAGATCAACACCCTTAACTCCCAGTGGTGAATCTTTTAAAGCACATGGCCACGGTCAAAGTCAATGGAACTTGTTGGAAGCTATGTTTTCAATACAGTATAATGGTATCAAAATAACATCCTGATTTTGCATACCACTGAGGGGTTTAACAAGACATAATCCATTCTGGCCCCTCACAAATAAATACATTCTCTATCCGCATTTATATACCTCTCACACACACACATTCTCAGTTCTTATTGTGAAAAGAAAATATGTATGTGTGTGCAATAAAATATATGTCTGTAAAAGAAGAATGTGTGAAAGCAAAGGTGTATATACAGTTTATATGTCAACATAGAATGTGAGTGTAAGAGAGCAAAACTATATGCATTTGGCACAGCAATGGACCTGCTCAGCTTTGGGGAAATATCAGGTGTGTTCAGAAGGCTAACAATGATGTTTATTTTCAAATGTGATTTGAAAGCCAAAAGGTGGAACTGTGAAGAAATGTATTCCCCAAGATTTTAGCTGTCCCAAACACAGATTCACACAAGTGAACAGAAGCAACTGATCTCACTGAACTGCCATTGACAAGGCGACTAACAATCACTGCCCCCTCTTCATCTGTATTTAAGACTGGGTCCGGACCAGCCTGGTGAACAGGGGCTGCAATGTGGTCAATTAGCTTCATGGGAGACCCCTACTGACCCCCATTATACACTCAGGGACACATTTAATTAGTGGCAACTCACGTGAAACGACAAAATGTATTAATATTAATGGAGGTTTAATTGAGGTCGTTTTGGTCCCCTGCTGAGGCTTTCGACCTCTAAAATGGCTGACGTGTGACAGTGTGAGGAGAGGAGGTCCACCGTGGGTTCATATCTCATATGTGTGACCTAGGAGAAGATGACAAGCAACTCCCATAATTCATCTGAAGATGTCACATTGGTGACAGATGAACAGGCCCAATGGGTGTGTGTGTGTATGTGTGAAAGCTCATCTTGCTTTTAAACGCTGTGAAAATAGTGACATTTTTGTGCTGGTGTGTGTGTGTATTTACACATGTGAGGCGCGTGTACACACTGCAAAGTCAAGGTCACATCAAACAGGATAATTAATGTCGCTGCTTTTATGTAATGTTAAATCAAACTCTGTAACTGCTCCCTCCAGAGCATCTGTCCAGTTTCATTTGGGCTGCAGAGCGAGTAAATGAAACTGCAAAAGCCACGTCTTTGCTCTCTGGGACTCTGGTGTTTCTGCACCTTTCATCTCCCTTTTATAAAAATCACACACGTTGGTTAGGGACAGACACTGTTTTAGTACAAGGTCAATTGAATCAAGAAAAAACAAGCTGAATATACTCCTTGCTGTCTTTAAAATGAAGTAATAAATAAATTAAAAATAAAACTTAAATGTGCAAAGTATAGTGCTAAGTATTTATAGCATTTTTATAGCTAAATTTAAATAGCTAAATTTTTATATATCTAATACAAGATATGAAAGCCAGACATGGCCTTTAATTATCAGTTGTTAGTAATTATCATATTAAAATTACTAATATATTTTAATATGTAATTAATATAGTATGTGGTATAAACCTAAAATAATTTCCTACAGGCGAAAAGTGCAGAAGCCTAAAAAGGTTGTAAGAGGACCCACACACAGCACTCCCAGTGGATCATGAATGCAGGAAGCGACAGAGCCGGCTTCGGTAAGATTTTATAATTTACTTTCATGAAAAGAAACCACAGACAGACCTGGTTCAGTGGTGTCTGGCAGTGGAGCGTAGCGACGCTGCATTGAGCGGAGAGCGACGCGAGTTACACAAATAAATCAGACATTTCACCTTTGGTCCCTAGATAGGAGCTAGCAGAGTTAGCGTAGCGCCACTCGCTAACGTCAAAATGAAGGCACCTCTAGATTTGCTCTGGGTGCCTTGGATACTGTTTACAGACTTTTTTTTTGTCGTCGTGACAAATGCTCCAGTATATGTACACCCTCGAGTTCTTTTCATTTATTCCTAACCTAGCAGCCTATGGTTAGAGCTAATGTGACAGGTTTGTGGACTGTCATGGCAAATGTATTGGTTTTTCAATCTATGCGTTCATTGGACGGAGAAGACACGCTGAACCTTTCTATTGGACGGTTTAGTAGAAGTCCGGGTGTAAGCACGTATAATATTATTTAGGTAAACAATCGTTTCTGTCTTCAGGTTAAGAGCTTAAATGGGATATTGTGAGATTTCTACAATCTATGAAGTCATTACTGAACGATAAGACAATACCTTAAACTGTAAAATATACAAGACTCCACAGTGGGACACAAAACGAAACAGTTAAAAAAGCACTTGCAGATATCAAATTACTGTATCAAGTGAAGTGCTGTTTGTTCTTAGAACATACTGTCTGTGCAGTGTTTAATAGTGTCACTTCTGAACACTGTCTTTCAGCTGTGAGTGTCAAGATGTGGTTTCCTTGCATCCTGCTGATGCCCTTGCTCTCTGTGGTGTCTGGGAGTGAGGACTCCAAGGGGGTCACCACCACTCTCACAACCAAATGGATGGATACCCCTCTGCTGCTTGAAGCCAGGTAGCACAAAGCTGAGCTCTCATTTTAACACATTTTGTAACAAATTCTGCTTTTTAAAGAAATTCTGCCTCTCATCTGTTTAACTGTAAGCAATTAGAAAATACCCCAAACAATGTCTGCTTTATTTTTCCTTTCAATTAATCTGAGGAAAACTGTACTAAATAAATTTGAATTATGGCTGTAGTTGTGTAGTTAAGTACCTCACTTAACTCTAATTCAGAAACTTGATCCTAGCTCTTTGTACCAATTCTCAACAAGTGATGTCTGTGTTTAATTTAGCAGATACAAGGAATACATCCACTGCAATATGTTCATCACTTTTGTTAAATATTCCTTTTTGTCTTCACCAGTGAGTTCATGGCAGAGGAAAGCCAAGAGAAGTTCTGGGACTTTGTTGAGGCTAATCAAAACATCGAGGGAGAGCATGATGGTAGGGCAAAGCTGCTCTAAACCAGTTTCATTTTCAGTCTGTGTGCTGTGAGCAACTGAATTTCTGATGTGTGTGCAGCCTCCTGGCAGTACTTGCAGTGTCAGTGTTTTGGCCAGAGACTTGTGCAAGCAATAACGAGAGAGACCAGAGCTGCAGAATAGTTTTGCTTTATTCATGTTTGTGCTTCCTATGATTAACAACTGTAGTTGTAGTTTCTGCTTCACAAGCTATTACAGATTAAAGAACAAGCTGAAGCATATTGTATTTCTTTTTGCTTAGACACAGATCAGGCCTACTATGAGCTGATTGTGAAGAAAGCTGGTGCCTTGCTGAGCTCGGTCCAGGTGAACATGCTGAAGTTTGCCCTCTCCTTGAGAGTATATTCTTCTACAGTACATTCTTTTCAACAGGTATCACAACCTTTTTATGAACATTATATGTCAGTCATTGTATATTTGGGCACCATACTCTAATAAATAATATTGCTTTTTAGATAGCATCCAATGAGCCTCCTCCGCCTGGGTGTGTAGCATTTTTCAGTGTGCATGGAGTGAAGACATGTGATGCAGAAAGTTTAGGAACTCTGCTTAAAATGGCATCTGAGAGGTAATGAAAGACTGAGAGACATTTTGATAATGAAATATACAATCTATTACTGATTACTATGCATTCTTCAGGCCAAAGCCATATCTTTTCAAAGGGGACCACAAATACCAAGGCTCAAATCCTGACGCTCCTGTCGTCATCTTGTATGCTGAATTTGGCAAACCTGAATTTCGGGAGCTTCACCAAGTCATGTTGTCTAAAGTTAATGAAGGCCTGGCTACATATGTGCTCCGCCATTATCTGGCTGTAAGTGTTTGTCTCACTCGTTAAACAACATCAACTTGAGTCACAATGACGCATCATTTTTCTGACAGCACTTACAGTGTACGTACATACAACAACAACAACTTGTATTGCTACTTGCTATTTTCCCCAGTTTTGTCTGCTTGTACTCTGCTCCAGTGGAGACGCTCTTGTTCACATCAGAGTCAGAAGTTTTACAAGGAAACACCTCTGCATGACAATGTGATGCAAAGAGATTCTCATTCCCTCAGTCCAAAAAACAGTTAGCAGTTAAATTTAGATCCTCATTTACACCTCAGAAAAGAGCTGCTGCGAGTTAACGTGTCAAGTGCAAGTTCTTCTCCTACTTTCTCCCAAATGCAAATCAAATGTTTAGCCTGTAATTATGTAAAGTTATTCTCACCATCTGTTAGACGGCACATCCTGGGCAGTACCACACATTGCTTTTTTATTATACTTTGGAGCTCAGGAGCCAACTGCAGTCAACAGCTTATGTGATCTGTATTTAAACAACAGCTGACTCTGAGCGGAAAGGTCATTCGTGTATGTTATTTGCATCATAAATGTAGTTCTAAAAGGTAACAGAAATAGAATGTCACACTTTCTTACTACTTATTGGCACAAAAGACATGCCATGAGAGTTGATTTGTATTTGTATCATTTTGCTGAACTTGTCCTTTTTTTTTTTGGAACTTCTGCACTCACTTTTGTTACAATACTCCCTCTGCTTCTCCAGAAACCGATTAAAAAGAAAGTCTACCTCTCGGGGTATGGAGTGGAGCTGGCCATAAAAAACCAGGAGTACAAGGCAAAAGATGACACACAAGTCCAAGGTGAACACACTGGCATAACGCAGACTGCTGGAAGGGCCCTGATGTGAATAACCAGTTAATTGACTCTGGTTTCAGGGGTGGAGGTGAATGCTACTGTGATTGGAGAGAATGATCCTGTGGATGAGGTCCAAGGATTTCTGTTTGGCAAGCTGAAGTGAGTGATAAAATAGGACTTTTATCATTTCTTCCAGGATCCACACCAGTTAATCTTTTCCCTAAAAACTTTAACAACAACAACTTCTGTCTTTTAAATATCAGGACAATACGGGCCAGTTCATCTCATATTTATGTGTATTTGTGAGTTGTGACTGTTTTCTCTCCAGGACCCTCTACCCTGAACTGAAAGAACAACTGAAGGAGTTGAGGAAACATTTGATAGAAAGCACAAATGAAATGGCACCTCTCAAAGTCTGGCAAATGCAAGGTGAGTCTGCTCCCAAATGTGCTTTTTTTATTTTTATTTTATTTTTGTACCCTCTGACATGCTGATAATAATAACATAATTTTACTCTATCATCCCATCATTTTATAGTATAGAATCTTCTCCACTTCAAGTAAAACAAACCTTCAGCTGATGCTGTTTCTTTGAACCTTTGTTTCAATGTTAGTGGTCTCGATGTAAAACATGGTTTAGGAAGGCTGCCTGTATGTGGTGTCTTTATCTGGTAGCTCGCTGGGGCTCATTAACTCAGTCTGTTTACAGATAGAGAGGGGGATCTCCGGGGGCCAGTAATCACACGGGCTACAACACCAGACTGACACGCTCATCTTCAGCTCCTTAACTACTTACAAGCTCTTGAAAAAACAAAACGCATATCTGCACATTATTGTTGGTGGCAGTACAAGACAAACAAAAAACACTGTTGTTGCTTAAGCCTTAAAAAACGCAGTGACAGTTACTACATTAGCTGAGGGTTTGCTATGCTTTAAGTGGACAAATAATAATGTCAGTGGTCTGGATGTAAGAGTGGACAAATAGTGCTGCTCTCCTCTTATCCCTTCAAAACAATATTATGGACTGCATGTATTAAGAAAATACTGATACAAATGACATCAAACACCAGATACCAATGCCTCACTGTGAGTCAACTAGTTTTCTATGGGTTTTTTATGAGCTTTGCATAGCTTTGAAGTCTTATAATGTAGCTTCATGTTAAAGTTAATAATTGCAACAATATCTACGAACCTTCTTCAGTGTTTTTTAATTAAGGCTTGCCACTAAAGGGGCAAAAATGTATTTTCTTCACTTTGTCATTTCTCACACTCCATTGACTTGTTTCCTCTCTCTATTGTCTCTTTCACCCACACCCCAACTCCCCGTCCACCCAAGATCTCAGTTTCCAGACAGCCGCTCGCATTCTTACCGCTCCCGCTGTCGATGCCCTCAACGTGATGAAAGACCTGAGTCAGAACTTCCCTACCAAAGCTAGGTATACAGCAATAATAAACATGACTGTAAGTTCATATAGATTTCCAACTCAATCTGTTTTTTCTCCCCTCTCCCAGGTCCATTACTAAAACAGTAGTAAGCTCCGAGATTCGCAAAGAGATCGGCGAGAACCAGAAGGTATAGATTTGTGTAGTGATTCTAGGAAAGTGAGGTGCTAAAATGAGCCAGTATTATGTTTTTTCTCTTTAGGAGAAGACAGTTTACATGTTTTGTATTATGTATGGTTGCTAACGAGTCCTGTAAAAACCCACTTTACAACAAATCGGAACACGTCAAAAACTATTAGTGCTTCTAGTGTTGCATAGAAGGTATTTACGTGCATTTTTTTAATCACATGACTGCTTTTTTCCTCTTTCTCTTTTTTACAACCCTTGAACTTTGCACTCCTCAGTTCAAGCACCTCACATCTTCTGTCTGAACCAAAATTTGGGCCAATTCTCTGCAATGTATCTTGTGGAAAGATGATTTATGGACATGGATTTTAAATGTACCTTTAAACCATTGTTTGATAGTTTAGTGTTTTCAAATAGAACAAAATTTTATTTGACTTGGCTTTCTAACAATCTCCCTTAAAATAACTAACTTAAAAAAGCACATGTAAAAAATACTGAACCGTCCCTTTAAGAAACTAGAGAAAAGACTAATTGCATTATTGCAGACAAAGCTAGCTGCTCGGGTATCTTAAGATAAATGAGAGGTCTATTATCTTTTATTTATACAAGAATTTTAAACACACAGACAATCCTGTCAAAATAAGCTGACTGAGTAGGTAATTGTTTTTTCATTTGTCTTGGGACCACGTCACCTCAGCCCTCTCCAGCTGTTTCACATTTTCTTTGTGTGCAGACAGGAGTGTGCGTGTGTGTGTGTGTGTGTGTGTGGGGGGGCTGATGAGGAAGTGCAGCAAACGTCCTAATTACCAAATCTGTGACTCATTGGCAAGCGCGGCAAGTCCTGCTGCGAGAAATGATTATTGATTGAAGTAGTTTGGACACATGCACTCACACACAGGAATTTTCACTCCCTTGCGCACACACACAAACACAGTTTTAGTGGGACGAACAGTTTTTTGTGTTAATCATGTCTCATTGTAATTGCACTGTCTCGAGGATGATTACGCTGATGTCTTTGTCTTGCTGTAATGAGATTTGACTGCACCACAATGACTTTGAGCTGTACTCTTTCTCCCTACTGACACTCACATGAACATACCCGTTCACTAATAATTAGATTTATTTAGTGTAGGAGTTTGATCGCAGTGAAACGGAGTGACTTTAAACAGAGATGTCAAAGCTGCCACCTTGCCTTGTTATGGTTTTGTGTTGACTGTTGCCTGAAGTTGTACAATGTTATTCACTATGAAATGCAGAGTGTGCTAGGTTTTTTGTTGAAGTTCAATGGGGAGGCTGAGGGTTTGATGTGAGCATGATGTTGATTTTTCTTTCTCCACAGTTTTTCAAAGGAACGTTGGGACTGGAGCCTGGAGACTCGGCTTTGTTTATTAACGGGCTGCACATAGATCTGGAAACACAAGACATCTTCAGGTACGCACAGTGAAGGCAAAAGGGTAATTTAATATATAACTATCTTGCACTAGCTAAATTTTGCAACCACTTGCTTCACTTCTTTTGGCTCATTATTTTAATCTTACAGTTCTCTCAAGGGGCTCAGGGTTATTTGACAAAATCTGACAATGGTTTGATGATTCATGATACACTGCATTAGTCTCCCAACAGATTTAAAGCTTACTTTTTGCAAAAAAAAAATTTTTTACATTCACATATTGTTTTAATAGTTCAGATGGACAACGATGTTTTAACATTCAAAAGTGTTATAAAGTAATGAAGGAGCAATAATGGTATAGTTAGAAATGGGGTACTTTTTATTCATTGAGATTCATCAATTATTTTTTTTTTTCCTTCCTCTATGTGTTGTTTTCTGTTGGAAAATATAATTTTTTTGAGTCTGTCTAGTAGGTACTGATTATTGAGTCCATAATCAATTCCTGAGTCTGGTTTGTTAGTGAGAGACAGTGTTTTGATTTTTGTGTAGCACTTCTAATAACATGTCTGTGAAGGTTCTCAGTCATCCAGGACATCTTGAAAAAAAGGTTGAAGTAAAAGCATCTGGACTCGGTTTTCAATGTGAAGATGTTTGAAACGTCTTTTTTCACTTCTACGAACAAAATAGTTTATTTACAGAGAGAAGTATGCAACTGACCTCATTGTTACTTTTGAAGAGTTTTGATAAGAGTCGGCATCTCTTACTGGATGGCGAGAAAGTGTTCTGAGCTTTTCTATTGCAGTTTATGGTGCACAGTTGGTTAAAGCAGCCATCTATGTAGTCCTCAAGGTAATCCAGGTTGAATGGTGGCTAAATAGTTTAGTCCAGAGATGTTAGTTTACATTTCTTATGTTAATTTATTTGATTCTGTGGCTGATGGTAACCCTTTCCACCTCCATGGGGTGTCAGTACATACAAATATTATCAATATTATCAAATGATTATCAATGAATGATTTTTGCCTGGTAATGTTTACACAGTGAAACAATGGTTACTAGATGAATTACTGAGCCATACACAATTGACTCCTGTACAGATTTGTAGGGAATGGTACTTTATGGTATCTTTTTTTACTTTGCAGTGTGTTTGAGGTGCTGCGCAGTGAGGCCAAGGTCATGGAGGGGCTGCGCTCTTTGCTTATCGAGACCCCCTTCATCCACGACATACTCAAGCTGAACGTCCAGCCGTCGGAGTCTGATTACGCTGTTGATATCCGCCACCCGGCCATCAGTGTAAGACATGAATTAGAAACATATATAACAACATTACTACACCATCAGACAGGGTCACATATAAAATAATAATGTGTATTAATGAGTCTATCCACTCCTCCGTTAGGTGCTTTACATTTCTTGTTTCCTACATTTGTGTTTTTGTCATTAGTGGATCAACAACTTGGAGACGGACCACAGGTACAGCTCGTGGCCGTACAATGTGCAGGAGCTGCTCAGGCCAACTTTCCCTGGAGTCATTCGACAGATTCGCAAGAACTTCCACAATCTGGTTTGTCCTCACTTCATTAAACTGCATCTGTGAATATAATTAATAAAAAAAACATGCCAACCTGTATCGGTTTGTTTCTGCAGGTGATCATTCTGGACCCCACCCAGGAGAACTCTGTAGAGCTTCTCAGTGTGGCAGAGATGTTTTACACCAATAACATTCCTCTCAGGTTTGTGTTTTGTTTGGAGAAAGTTAGAACATAACTACATTCAGAGTTTTAGCGGTTTGTGGCATCTATGGATTGTCACTGAGGAAGTACAGATTGAGATTGTGCATGTTTGGTGTGTGTTAAAGGATAGGGCTGGTGTTTGTGGTGTCAGATGAAGAGGACGTAGATGGTATGCAGGATGCAGGTGTGGCGTTGGTGCGAGCCTATAACTACATCTGTGATGAGGTGAACTGCCAGAGTGCATTTGAAGCCCTCATATCGGTGAGTTGGACCTTCCCACAAAACAAATGATGCTTACCTATTTCTAGTGACCCTAAAAAGAGAGTCCCTGCACCCAAATAATTCTTCTTTTCTCTCTTTGCACTGATCCTTAATAATTGTTGTTTGTGTCTAGATGTTTAACCGTGTGTCCATCGGTGGTCAGCTGAGTGTAAGTGATGTAGTCCAAGTGCTGGAGAAGAGGTTCCCCTACGTCGAAGTCAGCAGTGTGCTCGGCTCTGACTCCAGTTATGACACCAACAGAAAGGTACATCATAAACGCAAGACATTTTATATTTCATTGTAATGCTGCTCCTTTTTACTTAATAGTTAACTTTTGCACTCAGGAGGGGAAAGCCTACTACGAGCAGACTGGTGTCGGGCCACTGCCTGTGGTTATGTACAATGGCATACCTTACCAGCGTGAACACCTGGACCCAGATGAACTGGAAACTGTCACCATGCAAAAGATTCTGGAGACCACCACATTCTTTCAGAGAGCTGTCTACCTGGTGAGTCATTCTGTATTATATTGTTAGTATTAGTATTGTTATCTAGTGTGTTTGAGGCCACTTTAAACCCTGTGTGTGTACTGGTTAGGGGGAACTGGCCACAGATCATGATGTTGTTGACTACATCATGAACCAGCCCAACGTAGTCCCTCGTATTAACCCCAGAGTGTTGTCCACCAGTAGAACATACTTGGACCTGTCTGAGACAAGTATGAACTTTTTCAGCATTTAGGATCATGAATAAATGACAAAAGCAGCAGTTGTTTTTCACTTAATGTGGTTCTTTTTCTTTGCAGACAATCATTTTGTAGACGAATATGCTCGTTTTCTGACTCTGGATGTAAAGGAGAAAAACACTGCTGTAGCAAACAGCTTGAACTACATGACGAAGAAAGGTATGTGTGTGGGAAACACTACACGTCCCCTGTGAATGGACGAATGTTTTGTGTGTGTGTGAAGTGAAGACTCTCTCCTCACGTATTCTCCTTGTCTGCCCTTTCTTTGCTGTATTTCACCTCTGCTTTGTGGTCATGTGGTATTGAAATTTCTCTGCATCAGGGCTGACTGCTACCAACAGGCATGGTAATCCTCTTGATACTTCACTCTGTTCCTTTCCTTTGAATCTGTTTTAATCACCAGTGTTAGCAGTAGGTAGTTGTTTGTGTGTTTGAGAGTGATGCATGTACAGTGTAAAAACTAAACCGCTGTTACAACTTGAATTGTTTTACATTGTGAAGGAACATTTTGTTTCGTTTGTTTTTCTTATAACGGCATGCAAAAAAGGATGAGCTTAGATGACTAATTGCCCAATTGCACAGCCTTAAGAGCGTGCATGTCATGAATGCTGGGTCTTGTTTGTTTTCTGAGAATCTACTGCACCTACTGGTAACTTGTTTGCCACTTAGCAATAAAAATATACTAAAAACCTGGATTATTCTGGTTATAAACATTGTACTGCTATTATTTTTAACAATACTGTATATAAAATGGAGAATTAGTGGTGACCTGTTTTGACCTTGTTTCGGCCTCTGCTACTTTCAGACGATGGCTACATACGTCCAGTGACCTTCTGGGTCGTTGGAGATTTTGACAAGCCTTCAGGACGCAAGCTGCTGTATGACGCAATCAGGCACATGGTAAAAAAACATGTCAGTGCTCCCCTAACAAAAACAGAATGTGGTGTTTCTAAAATATATTTTTATTTTAGAAATCCAGTAACAATGTCCGACTGGGAATGATCAACAACCCGTCCACCGGTCCATCTGCCGAGACAAGCCATGTGGCACGTGCCATCTGGGCAGCCATGCAGACGCAATCTGCTAACAACGCTAAGAACTTCATCACCAAACTGGCTAAAGAAGAGACAGCTGTGGCTCTGCAGAAGGGAAATGATGTAGCGGAGTTTGCTGTCGGGGTGCGCAGAAAACTTGTATTGCTCTTACACTTCCAATTGATATGTTGCTTCTCTGTTTCCAACAATCATTTATCTTCCAGGGTATGGATGTGTCATTGTTCAAGAGTGCTTATGAAGACCCCAAATTAAACTTCCTGCTCTCCCATACTGCCTACTGCAGGGATGTGCTAAAACTGAAGAAAGGACAAAGAGCTGTTATAAGCAATGGGCGAGTGAGTCAGCCTTTCTTTACTCGTCAATGAAGTGTCTGCGAGTCATAGATATTAAAACAGTGTCTTCTTGCCACAGATTATAGGTCCACTTGATGAGGAAGAGGTCTTCAACCAGGATGACTTTCTTCTTTTGGAAAGCATCATCCTGAAGACGTCTGGGGAGAGAATCAAGAGCAAAGTGCAGCAGTTTGGACTCGAGGAGGACAGGTATTTATTTATATACTTAGTGCAGTTGCTTCTTTTTAGATTATGTAAATTAACTGAGCATGATGTTCCTCAGGGCCAGCGACCTGGTGATGAAAGTGGATGCTCTGCTCTCCTCTCAGCCCAAAGGAGAAGCCCGGATAGAATATGGGTTTGCTGATGACCGCTACAGGTAGAAATCAGTCTTTACAAAGTGCCAGCAAGTGGTGCCATATTTGTGTATTATTGTGGTCTGTGCATAATTTTATTGTGTATTGATTATCTTTTGTGACAGTGCTGTTAAAATCCGGCCAAAGGAAGGAGATGTGTACTTTGATGTTGTTGCTGTAGTAGACCCTGTGACGAGAGATGCACAGAAACTAGCCCCTCTGCTGTTGGTAAGTTCATATGCACTCCATAGATTAATCTGAATCAACTTCTGTATCAACTTCTATTCTGTATCTTCTGTAAGAAAAGCTTAAAGCAAAAGCATCTGGGAGACCAGAAGAGCCTGGTCTTATCAGGTTTAGTGTCAGGTCAAACCCCTCCCTCTAGAGATATAAGCTCAGCTCTCTTACCAGTTGATCTCAGAATTGATAAAGGCTTTTGGAATTAGAGATGAAACATCTTCACCTTGAAAACTGAGTTCAGATGCTTTTGCTTTAACCTTTTCTTCAAGATGACCTGGATGACTGAGAACCTTTACAGACATTATTCTTCTGTGTTCTCTGCTCAGACTTCACTGGGCGTCTGGCTTTTATAGGTATGTTTTAACACTGTCCCCTCGCTGTTCTCAGGTCCTGAAGCAGCTGGTAAATGTCAACTTGCGAGTCTTCATGAACTGCCAATCCAAACTGTCAGATATGCCACTCAAAAGGTGTGTTTATCCTCACGGACAAGCCTCAAGCCTCTTCCATATACTGTATGTCTTATGAAGGGTATGAGGAGGGTCACCACCAGACAGTGGTGCTTCTGACCTGTGTGGCCACACATGCAGAATATGTCATTGGTTTAGTATGGCTCGGTTTCCACCAGTGGATGGAGAACTGAGACAACTGTGATGTTCATTTATATAAACTCAATTCTATACTACATGTACAGTATTGTTCAAAATATTAGCAGTACAATGTGACTAACCAGAATAATCCAGGTTTTAGTATATTTTTTATTGCTCATTGGCAAACAAGTTACCAGTAGATGCAGTAGATTCTCAGCAAACAAATAAGACCCAGCATTCATGATATGCACGCTCTTAAAGCTGTGCAATTGGGCAATTAGTTGAAAGGGGTGTGTTCAAAAAAAAATAGCAGTGTGGCATTCAATCACTGAGGACATCAATTTTGTGAAAAAACAGGTGTGAATCAGGTGGCCCCTATTTAAGGATGAAGCCAGCAGCACTTGTTGAACATGCTTTTGAAAGCCTGGGGAAAATTGTTTGTTTAAGACATTGTTCAGAAGAACAGCGTACTTTGATTAAAAAGGTGATTGGAGTAGGGAAAAACCTATAAAGAGGAGCAAAAAATATATAGGCTGTTCAGCTAAAATTATCTCCAATGCCTTAAAATGTAAAGCAAAACCAGAGAGACATGGAAGAAAACGGAAGACATCCATCAGAACGGATCGAAGAATAACCAGAATGGCAAAGGCTCAGCCAATGATCAGCTCCAGGACGATCAAAGACAGTCTGGAGTTACCTGTAAGTACTGTGACAGTTAGAAGACGTCTGTGTGAAGCTTATCTATTTTCTAGAATCCCCCGCAAAGTCCCTCTGTTTTAAAAAAAAAAAAAAGAGGCATGTGCAGAAGAGGTTAAAATTTGCCAAAGAACACATCAACTGGCCTAAAGAGAAATGCAGGAACATTTTGTGACTGATGAGTGTAAAATTTTTCTTTTTGGGTCCAAGGGCCACAGACAGTTTGTGAGACGACCCCCAAACTCTGAATTCAAGCCACAGTGAAGACAGTGAAGACAGTGAAGCAATCATCATGATATGGGCATGTTTCTCCTACTATGGTGTTGGGCCTATTTATCACATACCAGGGATCATGGATCAATTTGCATTTGTCAAAATACTTGAAGAGGTCATGTTGTCTTATGCTGAAGAGGACATGTCCTTGAAATGTTTGTTTCAACAAGACAGGGACCCCTATCATATGAGTAAATGAGCAAAGTCTTGGTTCCAAACCAACAAAATTAATGTTGTGGAGTGGCCAGCCCCGGACCTTAATCCAATCGAGAAGCTGTTTCTGAAGCAAAAAAAAGAAATGTAAATGAATTGTGGAAAGTTGTTAAATAATCATGGGTAATGTGACACAGATGTGAAGCAGTTTTAAAAAACTGTGGTCATACAACTAAATATTAGTTTAGTGATTCACAGGATTGCTAAATAAAAACGTTTGTACAAAATAGTTTTGAGTTTGTACAGTCAATGGCAGACACTGCTTTTTTTTTTTTAACACACCACTTTTAACTAATTGCCCAATTGCACAGCCTTAAGAGCGTGCATATCATGAATGCTGGATCTTGTTTGTTTTCTGAGAATCTACTGCACCTACTGGTAACTTGTTTGTCATTTAGCAATAAAAAATATAATAAAACCCTGGATTATTCTGGTTAGTCACATTGTACTGCAGTTATTTTAAACAATACTGTATACGGGCAGCACAGTGTTTACAGTTTGTGCTGACACTTACCCTATAGTAGCAATAGGGAATCGGCGAGATATTCATCTAGAAATTGAGGAATACTTTTATTTAATTTTATTTTTTTACTAGACTAAAAGGTAATCTTTCCACAACAATCTTTCCGATATGTGCACTTGTGTTTTAATGGATTTAGCACAAGACAATACTTCTACTAATCAAACATAAATGTGTGTATACATTTAATTTTTACAGTTGAACCTTCTTGTATTTTCACTCAGTTTCTACCGGTACGTACTGGAGCCAGAAGTTGTGTTTCAGGCAGATGGCAGTTTTTCTCCTGGACCCATGGCCAAGTTCCTGGACATGCCTCAGTCACCACTGTTCACTCTGAACCTTAATACTCCAGAGAGCTGGATTGTGGAGTCTGTGCACACCAGATATGACCTGGACAACATCTACCTCCAGGAGGTAGGGCTCCTGTTTGATTAATAATCAGATTGTTACACATTCTACTGTGACCACTGTGTTTTGGAAAGAGACCTTGTTTATGAGTCTCTGTGCTGTTGCAGGTGGACAATATAGTAGCAGCAGAGTATGAGTTGGAGCACCTCTTACTGGAAGGCCATTGTTTTGACGTGAGCTCCGGTCAGCCTCCACGTGGCCTCCAGTTCACTCTGGGAACTGCCTCTGAGCCCGTCATTGTAGACACTATTGTCATGGCAAACCTGGTTAGTTTCCCAAGTGTTATAATGAGGCCTAAACTCTTGGATTGTTGTGTCTGGCTGTTTACTGAGCTGCCCCTGTTGTACTCTATAGGGATACTTTCAGCTCAAGGCAAACCCTGGCGCCTGGATCCTGAAGCTGAGAAATGGACGCTCCGATGAGATCTACAAAATCTACAGGTGAGAGGACACACTCTCTGCTCTCACAACTCTCACAAGAAATCAATTTTAAATAGTTGTAAATCTTACGGTGGTGTGTTTTGTCTGTCTCAGCCATGAGGGCACAGACTCCCCTGTAGACTCTGATGACATTGTAGTGGTCCTGAACAACTTCAAGACCAGAATCATCAAAGTCAAGGTCTGCACAGCTTTCATATATGTTCTTCTAATTTCTCCTAGATATCTATTATTAGCAAATGTTTTCTTGTTTACTTGTCTTCTTGTCTTGTTTAGAAATCACATTTTTCAGAACAATTAGTATTCTTGTTTTTAAGCATGGAATCTTTTTGACATTTTTGATCTTTTAGAAACTTGGAATTGTTTGAGTTGATTTTCTACCATGTTTCTTACAGGTCCAGAAGAAACCGGACAAATTTAATGAGGAGCTACTGAGTGATGTTACAGAGGAGAACGACACTGGCTTCTGGAAGTCTCTGACCAGGTACAGATACATGTGGATACTATGTTGTCATGTGGAAGTGAAATGCCTTGATGGTCCATGAAAACTCATTAAATGTGACCCCGTGTCCTGCTCTCAGGGGGTTCACTGGTGGAGCGAAGACAGATGAGCCAAAGCAAGATAAAGACGATGTGATTAACATTTTCTCTGTGGCCTCTGGGCATCTGTACGAGAGGTTTCTCAGGTAAGTTCGCTGAGTGGCCCTGCTTATTACAGAACTGCATTCATTTAAGTGCATTTGTTTTTGTTTTTTTCATTATTTGAAGTTGTCCTATATTTTAGGATCATGATGATGTCGGTTCTGAAACACACTAAAACCCCTGTCAAGTTCTGGTTCCTCAAGAATTATCTGTCACCAACTTTTAAGGTGGGACATTGATTATATTTTTCATTTATAGCTTGTACAGCACAGATTCTATTTATACCTACCTATGTTTATATAATACATATAAAAGAAAACTTGTCCTGATGAATCTGGAAAAACAAAAATTCAAAATCATGTGTATTGTATCATTAGGACTTCATCCCTCACATGGCCAAGAAGTATGGATTTCAGTATGAGCTGGTCCAGTACAAGTGGCCTCGCTGGTTACACCAACAGACCGAGAAACAGAGGATCATCTGGGGCTACAAGATCCTGTTCTTGGACGTCCTGTTCCCTCTGGCTGTTGACAAGATCCTGTTTGTGGATGCAGACCAGGTCAGGACTGTGTCCCTGTGTTTAAACCATGCCATTATTTTTACAAAATAAACCTGACTTCTGCATTGTCTAGTTTTTCCAGAGTGTGTAAGCTGCTACTCAAAGAAAAACTAATGAGAATCATTTCTCCTTATTGTCAGATTGTGCGAACAGACTTAAAGGATCTGCGGGACTTTGATCTGGAGGGGGCTCCCTATGGATACACTCCGTTCTGCGAGAGCCGTAGGGAGATGGACGGCTACCGCTTCTGGAAGTCCGGTTACTGGGCCAGCCACCTGGCAGGTCGCAGATACCACATTAGGTATGCACACACACAAATATTATTCTCTTGGTAGACCATTTTTTTCATGTGCTTGTGTATTTTATCTGTGCAGTGCCCTTTATGTGGTCGACCTAAAGAAGTTCCGTAAAATTGCTGCTGGAGATCGACTTCGAGGACAATACCAAGGTCTGAGTCAGGACCCCAACAGTTTGTCTAACCTCGACCAGGTCTGTCACCATCTAAATGTGATAATGTTTTATTAAAGTGGAACCTAACGAAACATCTCTGTACATTTACAATTTGACGTCTAACTCTTTGTGACTGTGTTCTGGTTGTTGTCAGGATCTGCCCAACAACATGATCCACCAAGTGCCCATCAAGTCGCTGCCTCAGGAGTGGCTCTGGTGTGAGACCTGGTGTGATGACCACTCCAAGAAGAGTGCAAAGACCATAGACTTGGTAATATCAGAATGACTGTCTGGCTGTCCACATAAGGCCAATGAGGAGACACTGTCGGTCAGGTCCACTTTGTGCAGCAGTTACAATGCTTTTAGAGGTTTTGACCCCTAGAGGGCATGGTCACTGATTTTGAAAGAGCCAATGTAGTAACAAGTAATTAGCACTTGAGTGGATAATCTTCCATAGACTATCTTCCTTTATTAATAAATATAGTCTAAATGAGAGTTTCCCAAACAGTGATTTCAAACTATTGATTTTATCTGAGTTTTGTCTGTGGCTGTCCATGTGAATAAATGAACAATAGCTGATTTGGAACAGCCAGAAGCACTAAAACAAGACAAGGACATACCCAAAACGATGGTACAAACCACAAAAACAGGATTAACAAGTAGTAGTAGTCATATTTATAATAAGAAATATCTACTGAACAAAATGCAAATCTTTAGTTTTTTGCTGAACTTGTAGACTTGTACTATGTGCACAAAAGGCCTTTTATTGTGGCCAGCCTAAGGCACACCTGTGCAATAATCATGCGGTAAATGGATTATCTCAACAAAGAAGTGCTCAGATTTGGACAGATTTGTGAACAATATTTGAGAGAAATAGGCCTTTTGTGTATGAAGAAAAAGTTCTAGATCTTTCAGTTCAGCTCATAAAAAATAGGGGCAAAAACAAATGTGTTGCTTTAAAATTTATGTTCAGTATATGTCAAAAATATTGAATTGGATAGAACACACGTTCAGACAAATAAAAAAAGTAGAAATAATAAATAGCTATATAACTAAAAAATATATACATACATATACATGTATAACTATACCTTTTATAGTTGCTTATATCTGTTCTCTGGCCTTTTCCTCTTCAGTGCAACAACCCCATGACAAAAGAGCCGAAGCTGCAGGCAGCAGTGAGGATAGTGGCCGAATGGAGTGACTATGACCAGGAGATCAAACGGCTACAAAACAGAGTCCAGGAGGTGGCAGCAGAGAACCACACAACACAGCAGCAAGACAAAGGTACCAGACATCTGAAGATGCCCTGGTATTAAACAATCCTGGGCACTTGGCATGTTTAATGACACAGCTCATGTTTTGTGTCCCTCAGATGTTCACTCGGAGCTCTGAGGAGTGCTGTATTTACAAACTCTGTTGAAAGAGTTGAAGAGACTCATAATCCCCACAAGGCGGCGGTTGACCAGAGACCCAGCGTCACAGGGGATACTGCTGCTCTCGTTTTGTTCTTATTGTGGTCTGCTTTAAGGGTTTTATATGTAGGTGTCTGAGCAAACTGTAAGGATGTATTTGTAAAGAAAATCATGAACATGTGTGTATATATATTTTTATCAGTGTACCTCATTCTCCCCTGTAAGTATGTGTACAATTTGCACTGATTGTGTTTGTGGTTTGGGCTATGATTGAGGCACAAAGGGAAAGGGCACTCTCTGTAAGAAATAATTGACCACTGCAATGTACCAGTGAATAATTATTTTTTATACACAACTCAAAATACTTGCAATGTTTAATTTTAAGTATCAAAGCGCTTAGATAATCTGACACCATTAGTTGGTTGGATAATTGGAAAACCTATCATGTCTCTGCGTTTGTGAACACAGACGTGATAAAAGTAGACAACAATGTCCTACTTTTACGAGCAATGCTTCAGATAAAAATGAATAACATTGAATGTATCAGACTACATGTGAGGCTAATGTTACTCCACATGTTACTTCAGAGCTCTTCTCAGGACCTTTTACTGTTGCTGGCCACATTAGATTTGATTTTGAACAGTAGGCCTAAGGGACTGGCAGCTGAGACATCAGACCCAAGCCTGAAATTTCTGTACCCCAGCAACTAAAAATGATTCACCAGTTATTTGTCTTTAATGCATTCCCAAATAAAGTGGTCCACTGGATTTTACTTTGTTCATGCTACTGGCCGTAATGTGGAGTAGAAGACATTTTACTCGTACATGAAGTGGTTATGAAGGGTTAGGACTCATTATTTTCTATTGTATCCAAAACATGTTCGGTGTTTGAAGTTGTAACTGGAAGGTTTCAGACTTTTATTGAGCCATTTGAAAAAGGGTTTTACAAAAAGGTAACATTCAATTTTTACAGCAATTCTTTAAAAAAAAATCATTTAATGTTGATACAAACAAATTTGGGTAACTAAGTAATGGCTTCTATAAACAATGTGAAAAGAGAATATACATGTAAAATAAATGCTACAGAGGAAAGGGTTACATGACTTAAAACAAAAATAAAGACATGGCATGATTGTTTCCTTTTCGATGAGTGTACCTGGCCCTAAATACCGACAGAACAGATTCCATATCTAGTGTTCAACTGGAATGTTTGACAAAAATTGCCTTTGCGCTGTTGCTGATTTCCTGTATCCTTTGTTTTCTTTTCATGGCAACAGTGGTGCACATTCTCCATCTCCAATTTTGTTCTTCTGTTACATGGCCTTAATTCAGTTCACACTCATTCCGGCAAAGACTAACCGAAATAAACGAAATACAAGAATGTATAAGAAAATAAGCAGTGAAAAAAACATTTTGACATTGACAAGCACAGCGGACGGTGCTCGGATGTGAGACACTGATCACACTGACCAGACGCTGGAAGAAGTTGCCCCTTTTTAAAGAGCGGCTTGCATCCATTTTTTTTCCCTCCGAGTGGAAAGCCCAACATCAGATCAGGTGACACCAGCCACCAGCTGAAGTCGGCGCTCTGGTCCAAGCAGTACTGTAACAGCATCACTGTTCCGGGACTGCCAGTGATTGGACTGTTGCTTATAGAGCAGGACCAACTGCTTCAAACAGAGCACTGCGTTTTGTCACAAGATTGAAAGTCAATCATTTTAGCGAGGTTCACTACTCTGCCATAAACAACTTTTCGTATCCGTTTGACAAAAATCTGTTACATTATCTGCAAAGCTTTAAAAAAAAAAACAAAAAAAAACATGCACCTCCAGCATTTTTTACAAGGGTATGATACAAAATAAGGCATTTCATTGAGTTGAGTATTAATGGTGGGTCGAGTGTTAATGCACGTGTTTGTGTGTTCACACATGTGTACATAGCAACCACATTATTATATTTTTTTGCCCGCCTATAAAAAGACTGCAAAAACAAATTCATGATACTTCTTACTTAAAATATATATATTTGTCATATATATTTACGTATATATTCATATGTAAAAAACAAAACAAAAAAAGTTACAAGAAGAAGAAAAAAGCCCAAGAGGTCCCTGTGAAACATCAGTTCTTACAGAATCACCTGTCTGTTTGACATCACTCCATGACCTCGCTCGGCGCCACAGTCACCAGCTGCAGAGGGATCTCCTGATTGGCTACGAGGTCATGGGCGGTAGTCTGCAGGATGAGCGTGGTCCCATCAGCAGAGATGACGGCGTCGGTTGAAGGAGACGTTGAGGAGGAAATTACACCTTTCTTATTCTGGTGAGTCTTTATGTGCTTGGCCAGGTGGTCGCTTCGCATGAACCTTTTGGAGCACTCTGTGCACACAAACTTCTTCTCTCCTGCGGCGGCATGACAGACACAAAACAACAATGAATCCAGAGACTCCACTGAGCCCTTGTCTGTGAGAGACATGTTGAGACTCACCTGTGTGTGTCCTCCGGTGTCTCTGCAGCTCGTCACTTCTGGTGAATCTCTTCCCACAGAACATCCAGTTGCAGACGAAGGGTCTCTCTCCACTGTGCCAGCGCAGATGGGCTCGCAAATGGGATGTCTTTCCGTATACTTTGCCACAGCCTACAATGTGACAGATGTGCTGCTTCTTCTTGCCCACGCCTGACCCTCTGTACGACAAATGCACAGAAAACAGAAACTATGTTTTACTTTTACAGATTAAAAAGTGTAGTTTCATTTTCTCTCCTTGTCCGTCTGTAATTGATTTTGTTTATTATGTACAGAGGTTGACACCAACCTTCCCCCAGAATCTTTGCAGTTGGGACAGGTGCAGGCAACTCTACGCAACCTCTTTCCCTCTCCGCCCGCTGTGTCCATGTCTTCGTCACCCATGGGGACACGCAGGTTGTTCAAGTCACTAGCATTAAGTGTGGAGTCTCCACTCAGCTGCCACTCCTCAGAGTCAGGCTCCTCCTTGATATGGATTCCTGGACCATGGCAGAGCATTAAGTCACTCACTGCGAACAACTAAAATATCTCAAAAACATACAAATGTCCCGTACCAGTTGGACTGCTTTCATCCTCTCCCTGTGTGTACTGGACCCCATGTTGGGCTGCAGAGTTCACTGTGACTGTCTGGAGGTTGGGCAGGCTGACCTGGCCTGTTTGGCCCAGTGGGAGGGTCTGAACAGGAGCTAGAGTCAGCTGCTGCCCCTGTCCCTGGGGAAACTGAAGCCCTTGAAGTGACTGGACACCCTGAACCTGAACAGAAAGACACAAAACAAAGGTCAACTCAATAGGCCTTCTCACACAGGGAACCACTCACAGTTGTGCCTTTGTTATTAAGTAACACGGGGCAAGTGTTTACCTGAAAGGTTTGCCACTGGATCTGTCCCGTAGCAGAGACCGTCTGGGCCTGGATCAGAAAGGTTCCAGGGTTGACCAGCTGCACACTCTGCAGAGTCTGGCCCGCTTCAGTCATGTCCTGTCCCTGAGCCACATGTGCGTCCCCAGACAGCTGCAGGATGGGCTGGGACATAGAGGTGGCACCAGACGACGACACCTACACAGCAGAGAGCAGCTCAGTCAAGACATGCTTTACAGTGGTCTCCGTTTAAAATGTTTCCATCCTCTACATTTACACTTTAAGCTTGTTTTAGTGTGAAGGGCAAGCCTTTATTTAAAGATGGTAAACAGACAGTTTGGTAAATTGGAACCACCAATATAACATGAATAATAACTGAACACATTTGAAACTGACCTGGATCTGTTGCAGGTGGTTATGGGAGTTGTAGTTTTCAGAGGAGGATGGGTCAGACACCCCTGCAGAGACAGCAGTGGCCTGGGTCAGGACCCCAGTGCCATCAATGGTCTCGGGGAGCGAGCAGGTAGTAGTGGTGGTGGTTGGCACGTACAGCGTGTGGTTGGTGCTGGTTTCACTAACGGTCACCAGTGGCTGCTTGGCCTCCTGAGCCGCACTCTCCAGCGTCTGGCCGCTCATGATTAGCTGGCCCTCGGGGGTTACCCCTGTAGCGATAGGGACCGTCTGCGCTCCAGTGATCCCCAGAGACTCCAGGTCCACGCTGTTTATCGGGACAAAGGTGATGTTGCCGGGCAGCCCCACGGGCATTGAGCCAGTGTACGCCGACGCTCCAGTCAGCGGCACTCCTTGGATGGACTGCACTTGTCCCGCCTGTGTCAGGAGATCCGAGGTCGCTGTTGTTGCGCAGCTGATACCAATGCTGCCCTGGCTGCCATCTTGAAGGAGCTGGATCTGCCCCGTGCCATCACCTAAACCTTGTGTTTGGAAACTTGCAAGTGTCCCATCTGCATTTTGGATTTGGGGGATAACCTGAAGGAGAGGGGCAGCATTATTGGTCAGTTACTATGAGAGTACAAAACCTGGCTGGATGTTCATTTGTTATCTATTATTCAGAATTATTAGGTCATTAAAAGGTTACATTTAAATGGTATGGGGCTCACTCCATTAGGTTCCAACAAAACTCATGGGCCAGGGATTCAAAAATAACTCAATACTTAACATAGAAACTGATTTAGATGCATTTTTTTTGTTACTGCATGTTTCAGGCTTGAGATCTATGTGTAATATTAAGATGTTACAATGTAAGGCAAGAGCGAAGTATGTTTTACCTGATACTGGATGCCTGAAACCCCATTGGCTGTGGCCTCATTTCCAGACGCTGTAACATAAATGGGCTGGCTGGAAAGACTCCCAATAGGAAGCACATACTGCCCATTGGAGGTGACAATCCCAGAGTTTGGAATGTGAACGAGTCCCTGGTCTTCTTTCCCAGCGGAGACAGGAGTTAATACCTGCCATCTGTCCGAACCAGTCAGCTGAATTGCTGACATGTCCGTGGTCTGGGAATACAATTGACACACTGAGTATTACCTACATGATAACATCCATATTAAAGGGAACATGATTCACCGTTTTGGAGGTTTGTGATAATTACAGTTACGCAATCAGAACTGGAGGGGGACAGAGAGAGGATTGATGAGTATTGATGCTATGATAGAGACTAGCTGCAAGCACCAGCACACACCGAAGATAACAGCCTTGAAATGGTGAGAGCGGGTGGGGGATGGGTGGCAGAACAACACTCCTGACTATTACAGTTTGGCTTATGGTGGTTGTGATTAAAACAGAATGACCTTAGAGCACCGTCCCGGACCAGGGTACGCGGCTGTACCAGTGAGCCGACCCCAGTGACTGAGTGTCCTACCCACTATGGGCGGGTTTTACACGGCTCAAGTGGGTGGCCGTTATTGAGGGGAACACAGGAAGTGTACGGCTTTCACCCCATGCCATCAAAATGTTTAAACGTGTGAACTCCATGCTCTCAAACACACAACTAGCTTTGGAAAACGAGAGAGAAAGCCGAGCTCGAACGTGTGGGTACCTGTGTTTCCGCTCCGCCGGCGGCCTGTAGAAACTCGCTCTGACTGCTGTCCACGTCCGCGGACGCCATTTCTCCTTGTTTCAGAGGCTGCTCTGGTGCTAGCAGGGAGAGAGGGGGAAACTCAGCACAACTCTATAAGCGTCGACTCATGCCTTCAACAAAAGCCCGCAAATCATCCCCACTCTCCAGACCGAGATGAGCTGACTCCGAGTTCAACTTTGCAGTAGACTCTGTGGGGTTTCGGCCCACACAGACTGTTTACTTTGTCAACTCTCGGGCTAGCCACCTAGCTCCGTTAGCTAACCATATCTAGCTAGTTAGCAGGACACAACAAGATAAAAGACGCAGCTCGCTTCGCTGTAGGTTGCACAAACTCACCGATTAGTGGCACGCTTCGATGCGCTAAATGTTTACGTAGACGTCATAGCGTATATGGCAGTAACCCCCTGGTTAACTGATCTATTAAACTCCAAACATGATTATTTTATCAAAGGCGGGCTAGTGTTGATCGGTGAATTCGGGTCGAATTTTTTCTATTTTGATTGACGGTGCGGGAAACACAAAAAGGTGGGACTAACAAGCTTGACCGTCGAATTTGCATCACATTACAGGACGTCCCGCCCATCTTCTTTTAGCTGATTTGCTAAAGGGCGACGCCCGTGAAACCTCATTGGTTAACCCAGTTGTTACTCAATTTTATAGTACGTGTGCTTCCTGTTTGTTGTTGAGCTGGATGGAATGCAGTTCAGTTTTCGTTTAGTAAACAGCAACGTTGGCCTAGGCTATGTGTATAAATGTTTATCTGCAATAAAAAATACTCACTTACTCAAAATGTTACTTTTGTTGGAATTTTTTCGGTATTATTTGTAAAGCTAAACTAGTTTATAAACTAGTTTTTAAAACAAAGTTGGAAAGCACTTTTTTTTTTTAAATTTTCCCTAATGTGCTTTGAGTTAGGGTTACAACATGTATATGAAAGACAGTCCCAAGCTTATTCATTTTGACACATACAATTTTAATTTACTTGATCTATGAATACTTTTGGTAGGTTAGTAGCCTACCTGAGCTAATAGTGTGCAACCTCACAGTTATTTAGAACAAAGAAATATTATAAATATCTGATTTCACACTGATGTACTTCTCTGTTGGAAAATACACGTGTGTAAGAAACTGCAGCAGAGACTACACTTTTGGTCATACTAAGCTACACAGGAAAGCATCACACATTTTGGAAATTCTGCTTGGTATAGCAACCCGACTGTCCTGCTGAGAAACAAACTCACTTAAATCTATAAATGTGCAATAAAGATGATTGGGACAGAAAGACTAGGAGTCAGGTGAGACTCCTCAAGGTGGGATCATGAAGTCCTGTGTCAAAATACAACCCCCTACTCTCAGAATGAACTCTTTGCAGTCTCCATAAAACTCCATAAAACTGCTGACAACCGCTGCAACAATTTAACAGATCACAAGGATTGTTGCCCTGTTTGCATTCCAGACAACTATTTATTTTTACCTATACACATTTATATTGGTCATGGTTTGTTTAATAGTTTTTGTACGTTTTTTTGTCATTGCTAAAGCATGTTTTCGGAAACAACTCCTCAATAGAAACAAAATATGAGGAAGAACCAGACAAATTGTGATTTTAAAACCAGTTTTGTATTTATAGAGATCAGGCTCAGATTTTTCAAATATAAGAGACCTTGGAGTGTATAAACTAAGCTACAGTGTTTACGGCCTTTAACTGTCTAACACTTTGCTTTTATACTGCCCAACAAAGCCTACTCACATATTTAAAACTAAAGCATTACATTACATACACCTTCACTTTCATCAGCTCACTGCCCTGTAAAGACAGCATGCTTTCTGTCGCTTTGAAAAATTGAATCTGCATATCAATGAAATGTTAATTTATCTAAGACTTTATCACAGCAATAGGAATGCTTCAAGTACCGCTCCTGACAATAATATTTACGTGACACAACTTACTATTCCAATTTCTCCTTTTATTGACACATGCATTTTGATGGTTGCTGGCGCTGTCCGAAATACAAATCTTTAAGTAAAATGTAAAGTATATCATTTACACTTTGCAGTCACATTGAGAAAAGTCCAAATTGTAAACTGAAATGTAAGTATTATTATAAGACCCAATCTTTCTAACACAAAGTTGTGTTTTCTGTTGAGCTAGCACTGTAAAAATGCCCGCTTTGCCCATTCTAAAATAATATTCTAGTCTCATTTTGGCAATGGCACATATCACACGCTGTAATTTGTGCAGCTGTCATGTAAAGTGACTGTTTCAATAAATAAAGCATTTGTCTTTCAGTGGATAGCATTCATCATTGTTTTACACCATTATTAGAGGCATTTTAAAACAAACATGGTCCTGATATCACAGAGAGGAATGTGATGAATGGTCCAAATGTAGCAGTTTAGGGTATTATTCTAGGCTTCTTCTTTTGAGTCCTCTGATTTTGAAGGCGAAAAAATAAAAAGTGAAAAGCGACAAAGTGTAGCTGGAGCCTGTATTCTGGTCTCTCCCTTTTGTCAGCAAATTATTTCTTCTTGGGAGCGTTGGGTGTGTTGAATTTGAAAAAGATAATGTCCCCATCCTCTACAACGTAGTTTCTTCCTTGTTGCCTGTATTTCCCGGCAGACTGTTTAAAAAAAACAAACACATGCTTTAATATTTTGTAATGTATTATATTACTGTTCAATAGAGACATTTGCACACCTTAGCTGCACTTTCACTGCCCTCTTCTTTAAAGTCAGTGAACTTCATCACTTCAGCCATGATGAACCCCTTCTCAAAGTCTGTGTGGATTTTTCCTGCAGCTTGAGGAGCCTTAGTACCTTTCTGTTGAGCCACAGTGTTCAATGTTAAATAAGAAATCAAATCAAAAGTATAAAAAGTGATGTATAATGAATAAAATATGTCATTACCCTGACAGTCCACGCCCGCACCTCGTCTGGTCCCGCAGTGAAGAAGTACTCGAGCTGGAGCGCTGCGTAGCCCGTCTTTATTATTTTGGTCATTACGCTGAAAGCAGAAGTTATAATTATGAACCACAGTGGACTTTTGTTTTAAATTTAGCCATTATTAGAGCGTGGAATTCAGCCCTTTGGAGGCTGTACTGACATTTTTCCAGCAACAAGCTTGCCAAGATGACCAAGGTGTTGGTCATTTTGTCAAATATTTATAAACAAACAATTGGCCACTTGCATGAAGACTCAAATCTCTAGGGCAATTCTTGTGTCATGTGATAATCTTATATCTGAAATTTCTTTGCATGCCTAAATTTTACCTTTACTTCTTCCATTCAAAGCAAACCCCATGTAATGCTAAAACTGACGTCAAGTTTCCCTGATGGTATTTGACATTCTCTAGTTGTCTACCATAGTTAATAATCAAAAGTAGTTCATATGTACAGACCAGTTTATAATCTGTCTCCATGTAAACCACATTTTCAGTTGCATTAATGGTTGTCTCACCTCTGCGTTTTCTGTTCCTCACAGTATTTATTCTTCTCGTCCTCTTCCATGTCCTGTAGTTTCGATTCCACAGCCCCACTGACAGGGATGACCATTGCTCCGGGATCATGGACGTCTACCCATTCTTTGATTTTTGCCAACCTGTTATTACAACATCCGGTTATCTGAGTGCACAAAGAATTCTCCGACTATAGATGAGAGTTCACGACGAGGCATAGAAACAAGAATACCACTTGTTCTTCTTCCTGATATAATCCTTCTCTGAGAGATTGACCAGGTAGATCATGGGCTTGGATGTGAGGAAGAGGTACTTGTTAAGCACCTCAATCTGTGAGGACAGCAATGAGGAAAAAATCAGCAAATAAGGCTATATTCTGCAAAACATTACACAGTTTTCTTAGTTTAAAGATAAGCTGTCTGTGAAGCACTACCTCTTTGTCGTTCCAGTCATGGTAAAACCTGACGTGTTTTTTCTCATCCACCACCCAGTTCTTAATCTTCACCATGATATCCTGAACAGAGACCAGATTTTGAATACTGCACACACTGACTCCAGTTTAATTCATACTCCTCACAAACACTGATGACTTACATATTCAGGTTTGAGTTTTTTGTCACCCCCTCTGACTGCAGTTTTTTCCAGCTTGTCAATGATGGGATCAATCATTTCCTCGTCCTTTAGCCTCAGCTCCTCATGAATGATCTCGATGTCCCTCACTGGGTCGACGTTTCCCTCCACGTGGATAATGTCTTCATCGTCAAACGCACCTACAAATACACAACAATGTTACAAAATTGTAAATTTCTAATGTTTTTTATCAACCAGATTTTGCTATACACCAACAAGCATTTGCATGAGAATGTCCTCTGTCATTTAAACACAGCCACTCACACACAGGTCCCGCCCATTTGTCTCACCAAGACAACTGCAGACAGCACAAGTGACGACTTACGAGTCATGTGGAAGATGGCATCACAAGCACTAATGTGGGAGAGGAATGCATTTCCAAGACCTTGTCCCGAGTGCGCACCCTTCACCAGTCCAGCAATGTCCACCACATTGAGGAAAGCTGGCACCTTACTGATGACAAGTGTGCAAGCAGTATGTTCAGAAACTGACATAAGTCATTCTGTAATGTGGCGATGTCTTTAAGAAACCTACCTGACAGGTTTATGGTACTCGCAGAGGAAGTCAAAGCGCTCGTCTGGCACAGGTACCCTGCTTTCATTTGGGTCAATAGTGCAGAAAGGGAAGTTCTCCGCAGAAGCTTGGCTTTTGGTGAGCACATTGAAGAAGGTGGATTTCCTAACGGGAACCGAGACAGACTGTGATAATGACAGCAACTATCAGGAGTCCACCGTCAGTACTGACACAACTAACAGCTGTACATACCCAACATTAGGTAATCCCACAATCCCGATCTTCAGAGAAGTTCCAAATCGTCCAATTAATGGTGGTGGTTTCGGGGCTTCTGCCTTTTTTGGGGGCATCTGCACAAATGACAACAACGTGAGACTACCTCATGTCACGCCACTAAAGTTTTTGTTGTGGGATAAAGCTATAACAATAGTCAGAAGATAGATAGATGTGAGCAAAAATGCTTTTACGGCTCAGCCTTAACAGCATGGGATAGCCATCCCATTTCCACAGCAGTCCTCCTCTCACACACGTTAGCATGAGATAGCTTATGGAAGCTAACAAGACCACTCCTAGTTTATGTTAAAGCTCAAGGAGCAATTTTTTCACACCACACTATTATAACATATTAACTAAGGCGACATAACTAACAAAAGGCTTATATTTGCACCTTTGTAAATGTTTCAGCTTATGACGTCCGAGGTGTAAACTCCAGTAGTATGTGCACACACCGGCCGCTCAGTGGAAAGGCAGGTTCGACTACATAGCGGAAGTGTTTTGACGTTAGCGCCTTCTGATTGGCCAGAGCAGACAACTTCCTTTTAATTCATTGCATATTTTTTACTGACTTTTACTCCACTAAGATCTCTTCTGCTCCTAATATGCACCATGGCCCATTTATGGTCGAAATATACACTATATTATAAGTATTCACTCGTCTGCCTTCACACGCATATGAACGTGAGTGAGCCATTGTTATGATGTTGGCCCACCCTTTGCAGCTATAACAGCTTCAACTCCTCTAGAAAGGCTTTCCACAAGGTTTAGGAGTGTGTCTATGGGAATGTATGACCAGTCTTCCAGAAATGCATTTGTCAAGTCAGGCACAAAAAGATACAAGGTAAATACATTTGGTAAAATGAACAGCATTATGTATAGAGTCACATTGTTATTTTTTAATGCTGTCTAATCAATTATTTCTGTGGTTTTGTTTTTCTTCAGAGATTTGTGGCTGATGTCTTCTCAGGTGTATCCTGTCCCGGTATGTCATTATATGTAAATAATAAAATAACAGTTTAATAAAATAAAATAAATGATCCCTTTCCTGTTTTATTCAGTTCAATTACCTTTTTCCACAGTGCAGCACTGGATGAAAGATGCAAGGGTCTGTAAGGAGCCCAGATGTTCAATACTTTGTTGAAGCACCTTTGGCACTAATTACAGCCTCAGGTCTTTTTTTTAGGTATAATGCTAAAAGCTCGGCACACCTATTTATGGACAGTTTCTCCCATTCTTCTTTGCAGAACCTCTCAAGCTTCATCAGGTTGGATGGTGAGCGTCAGTGCACAGCCCTTTTCAGATCTCTCCAGAGATTTCTGGGCTGAGTGTCTTCTGTCTGGCCACTCTACCATACAGGCCTGATTTGTGGAGTGCTGCAGAGATGGTTGTTCTTAGTCACCTCCCTGACTAAGACCCTTCTCCCCTGATTGCTAAGTTTGGCTGGGCGGGCAGCTCTAGGAAGAATCTTGGTGGTTCCAAACCCTTTCCATTTACAGATGATGGAGGCCTCTGAGCTCATACACACGTGGACAAAAATGTCGGTCAATGAAAGAAAAACTCACAATGGTCACAGAAAAAAATTTATTCTGACAAAAGTAATAATAAATAAAAATTCTATGAATGTTAACCAATGAAAGTCAGACATTGCTTTTCAACAATGCTTCAACGGAATTATTTAAAAAAATAAACTCATGAAACAGGCCTAGTGAGTTTTTCTTTCATTGACCGAAAGGTACCAACAATTTTTGTCTACGTGTGTATAGACAGGTGTGTGCCTTTCCAAAATATGTCCAAATAATCCATTTGAAATACGGTTGTAACATAACAAAAAGTGAAGTGCTGTGAATACTTTCCGAATGCACTGTATATGTAGAGCTTCTGGTCAGTGGGATTGTAGTCTAGATTGGAATACTTATAACGGAACCTCTCAAAAGGAACATGGATATATGTTCCCTGATTAGTTTTGGTGTCAGACATGTAAAAAATCTCTTCAGTATTAATCAACTGTTTTAACTGCATACAGAACTCCACAAGGCACACATTCCTGCAGCTAACACCGGCAAGATGAAGGAGATGGTGATCAACTTCAGGAGAAGGACATCCCCCCACACACCAGTGAACATCCAGGGCTCAGTCATTGAGACGGTGGACAATTTCAAGTAGACACACACACAGACACACAGACACACAGACACACACACACACACAGACACACACACACAGACACACACAGACACACACACACACACAGACACACAGACACACACGCACAGACAGACACAGACACACACGCACACACACACACAGACACACACGCACACACACAGACACACACACACAGACAGACACAGACACACACACACAGACACACAGACACACACGCACACAGACACCGACACACAGACACAGACACACGCACACACACACACACACGTGTGTGCATCCTATCACGGTACCACACTGGAATTCACTGAGCTCCTGAAAGCGACCTATTCTTTCACAAATGTTTGTATAAAAAGTTTGAATGCCTAGGTGCTTGATTTTACACAATTGTGGCTATGTAAGTGATTGGAACACCTGAATTCAATGATTTGGATATCCGAGTGAATAATTTTGGCAATATATTGTAAAATCAAAATTTTTAAATACAATTTATTACCCTGTTTGACTTGGCTTTTTTTCCTGATTGGACAGAATTTATTAGTGGGTCTGGTAAGACCTTTGTTGTATTGTTTCAAAATAAATACAATTAAAAAATTCACAGCAACGAACAGTTGTGAAGCCGTGGCACATTATACGTTATAAATACAATCAATGCATGTTAGCAGAGCATCCTTTGCCATTTGCTTTGATTAAATCCATATATATTTTCTATTAAGCCTATATGCATTACCTAATGTTTTGCCTGGGAATCTTGCATATTATGCCTTTACCAAACGCACAAAAAGAGAGAGAAAAAAAAAGCAGGAAATTAAATAACTATTTTCAAATTTAAAGGTTATGCATAATTTAATAGACTTCATTCATAGTCTTTAAAGAAATCCTTTAATACAGTTTATGGACAGAGAGGAGCAGGTCACATCTGAAACATTAATGCATA
Organism: Perccottus glenii; assembly: GCA_024416835.2. NCBI lineage: Eukaryota > Metazoa > Chordata > Actinopteri > Gobiiformes > Odontobutidae > Perccottus > Perccottus glenii. The sequence continues at coordinate 10,934,898 of CM044565.2, read as the reverse complement.
CCTTTACAGTAGTTAGTGGTATAATAATAATAATTTAACATAGAAACTATAACAGCCTCTCACTTTGCCAAAAAAAAAGAACAAACGAAAGACCGAAGAAATGGTTTAAAGCTTCATATCTGGACATCTAGCTGACGTTACACTCCATACTATTTACACTCCCAAAAGGTGATTCAGTCATTCCATAAATAATCATTTAGAACTCACATTACACATTTAAGATCCAGAGATTGTAAATCTCTGGGGTTCTACTTTGTGGATTTTGAGAGTAAAACTTCAATAAATACAAGCTGTGGGCTGAAGGCACTTGAGTCACAAAAAAGTCAGTAGTACCTAAACATGTAACACAAATATTGTATCAATCCCAGCAATGTCTCCAATTAAAACTTAGAGATAAGTAAATTGTAATATCCCTCAGCGTTAAGGGGCAACTGACAACTGTTAAGACTTGGTTTGGTGCTTCCAGAACACAGCAGCCAGCTTTTACTGTAAAAGTCAACGTCAACGTCTTTGGCCCATTTGTGTCTTCCTCCCAACTCCCATTTTTCGTTAAACCCAGGAGGCATCTGACAATCTTCACAATAGCTTTTGATTAAGGATTTCCCAAATCATCAACTTTCTGAAGAGAGGCATGTGGCACTGTAAAAAAAAAAAAAAAAATGCAGATTTAGTACATTTTTTAAAACTGACATTAGGTAATCTTTAGCAACTAACCTGCTTAAAGGTGAGACGTCTTTCTTTTGCGATATAGTCAGCGTATTTACAAGCAAAGACACCGCAATCACTGCCATTTTTCTGTTGGGGAATCTCCTAAAAATAGGGGACACAACACAAATATCATGATTAATATGAATGAAAGCACATTCTCAAAAAACAAAACAAAAAAAAAAAGTCATACATACACTGGGCTTCATGCTACATATTATCCATTTTGTGTCGTCAAGTTCTCTGCCTTTCTTCACTTTGTACTCCTCTTTAATGTAGAGTCTGTGAATTGAGGAAATCCAAGTAATTTTTGTGCTGCAGATATTAATAAATTCTTTAAAAAGTAAAAAAGACGCACAGTAAAAGGTTACAGATGTCCTCATGCCTCTGGCCCATTGAGTCATATGATTTCACAATCTTTGATTTCAAGTCAATTACCTAAAAAGAGTTTGTTTTCAAAAAGTTGATAGGGTCATTGAAGATTTTGGCGGAGGAGACAGAGTAGTAATATATATATATAAGAATTATCTCACTCACTGCCAAAGCCCAGTGGACACCCAGATGTAGAGGGACCAGAATAAGGTCGCAGAGGAAAAGGTCAACAGCCTTAGTCCAGCGCTTTACTGCAGCATGTCCTCCAGTCTGCCCAGCGCCTAAACCCTGCAGCTTTGGGAAGAAGAAGGTGCTAAACGCGTAGACCTTCAACCCGCCTTCTTTACCAGAGTTCCGCTCCATGACCAGGGAAAGGTAGAAGTTTATCACCTAAAAAGCACACAAAGCCCACAGTATAAATATTAAGAGGGGACGTTACATGTCTAAAATTATACAATGTGAAGAGAAAGAGGTGCACAAACATACTTCATCATTAAGCCATCCACCTTCCTGCAATGTAGCCAAGTCTCTAGGTGTGATCCGCAATTTGAAAGCTGCACTTAGTACAACATTGGGATCTCTCTGAGCCAGAGCGCAACTCACTTCAGCTGCCATTTCCTACACCCAAACACATACAATTACATTAGAGACATACATTTTTAAGAGTAGATCAAAGATGTATCTCACCTTGCTCAATCTGGGTACATCTTCATCGCTGTATCTGGCGTGAGCACTGTGCCCAGAACATGAGTCAGAGACGCTGACGGCAGAAGGGGCTTTGTCCACTAGATTCAGACGAATGGCGACCTCAGTGGAAAGGTCCAACTCTGCTGCTTGTTTCTGCTAGAAGATCAAAATTCACATCAAACCGTAATCATCAACAACTTCATAAGACATACATAAGTGTAGGTGGAAAAACTACCTTTGGACATCTTGCAGGCTGTGAGTCTTCAAAGGGTCCATTAAAAGTATTCTTGAAGTGCACAGCATTCCATCTAGACAAAATGATATATGTATGTTTAGTGTAATAAGAAATATAATCCAAAAGTCAATATATGGTCATCATGTTCCCACAATCTCACCTGCACTTTGTAGATGGATTAGATGGATTCCTCCATGTAAATACACCTGGGCCTGCTGTGCAACAAAGATACATTATTAGTACAGGTGGATTTAATGGAAGTAAGGTTAGGCAATAAGTTTTTAAATTGTAGACGATGTCAAAAATATTGCTGTATCGAATTTAACAGAAAAAAATAGAAAGATCTTTATTGATTTATGCAAATTATCCACGTGTTCAAGTGTGGCAGTTATTATTTTAGTAATCTATCAGTTAATTGGTTTGTTGAGTATTTGAGAAAAGAGTTCAAATAAACAGATACAACACACATAAGATTTTCTGATTGAAATAACATTAACATTGCACATACATCAGCATTGTAATGGCACTTCCATTTAACATATGTGTTTTATAAATGCAAAAAAAAAAAATTATAATTTAAGAAAATAGATAAAAATGCTGTCTAATAGAGTATGACAACGCATTTTATTGCACATCCATTATCATTGAAATATATCTGTGTATGTTTTAATGCATTTTAAAATGCCTTAAAATAAACATAATCTCTGGCTCAGTCTAAAGCATGGCATTAAATACACATTTAAGATCAAATAAAAAGGTTAATCCAAAAGCTGCCTTTTAAAGTGTGCAGTGCATTTAGTGCATTCAGTTTGATTGATTCTGTGTAGAGCTACCCACCTGTCTGACCAGGGGTGAAAGGTTTCCTCACAGTTTGTTCAGTCTTAGACAACTCACTGAAACACAAAAAATAAAATAGAAATTTTCAATTGGTGTCTGGTTCTTATGTTCGTGGTCAAGTGAACTTATTGGGGAAAATTTACCTTTGTGGTCTTGTTTGGTTAAAGGGTAATGGCTGATTCTTGCTGTATTTTTCCGTCACCACCTCCACCAAACGCCTGTAGTGTTCTTTATTAATCTGCCTAATGGCCTAGACAAAAAAAAAAAAAATATTCCCCACAGGTTAGGATAGGAATGGAGATTGATGCAGGGCCAGATTTCATGCATTATATAAATAATGTAGTATACTTTTGTACTATCAATATTTTAAACCAAACAATGTCCTATTTACCTCCTCTACAGTAAGGCTAGGCTTGTAGCAGCGGCTATGTCCAAACCCAGAACAGGCGGGGTCAACATTATTAGCTCCCAGCCTCAGAGAGGGTCTAGACGGCAGTAACTGGAGAGAACCTCTTCTCTCTCTGTCTGGCAGACATGTACCACTGTATTCAAAACAATATCATAATGTTAGAAACAGGATGATCTGTAACCAGGAAATAGATTCTTAATGTTAAGCCACTTGCCTGTGCTTCCTCATCAAAGGAGGCGAGGAGCTTTGAAAGGGATTCTTGCTGCCTCTGTCATTGCCTGGTTTATCTGTAACGTTTTAAAATGCAACCAGTTAAATAGTGCAAAATACACAGCTTGGTAAATTGTAAGAGATATAACTTACCCATTATCCACTCTGAATTGTTGCTAAATGAGGTGTGGAGCTCATCTATTCCCATCGGTGTAACAGACTGCAACGACACAGCGAGATGTTAAAACGATAGAATTACGGGGACAAAAGAAGGCGATCGGGCTTCTTGTCTACTTGATACATTACTCCAAAATCTATTACCTGCTGGACATGGCCTCATCCAATGAAAAAATGTCCGTATGTGTGGATGGTGTTAAACAGGATCTGTGGATGAGTTGAGTGGAAAACAAACCTGTGAGTCTTCATAATAAGAGTGTAGGTCGCTGGTGGTTCGTGGACTCCGCAGCCCGAGGAGACCTGCTACTCCGGCGACAGTCTTCTTCACAAAGCTCAGGACTACATCTGTATTGGCAGAGCAGAGAAACTAAGCCCAAAGATTGTTGTTTGTCATCATCCAGTAGATGTCCAGTAGATGTCAGAATACAAACCAACCTCGCTTGCGTCGTTTCACCTCAACCTCACTCTTGCACACTCCTTCATGTGTGTCAATGCTGCAAGGGGACAGACACTTTTTCACAACAGGTATAGAAATTATTACTATGCCAGACTTTTGGATATTTTGTTTAGCATGATTAGATCAGGTGTTGGACAGCTATATGCAGTGCACCCCGCTACACTGAAATTATACACACCTGCTAACCAAGAACTCAAAATATAAATACAATTTGACGACAAACATAAAATACAGGTGATGTCAGAAAGAACATTTCTACTATATAATATCACAACCATCAGTGTTGTCGCTTTCATTTTTGTCCTAAGACTAGTTAAAAATGGTACAATAGCTAACTGTTGATAACAGTTGTAACGTGTGATGCTAAACAACATACCTTAACGATATATAATCTGGCAGTTCTAGTAGTAAAAACAAAACTATATATATATATATATATATATATATATATATATATATTATGTGCACTTTTGATGTACACTTTTTTTTTTTTTTAAATCAGATGATACAGCATTAATAAAAACGTACAGTATCACCCATGTGTGATTTTTCTTAGGTTCTAGGTAGTCACGCATATCTGCTAGGTGTTAGCTAATAAACACAAAACGAAAGTGAACACAATGAAAAATACTTCAACATCTTCGGACTACTTCACACATCAGGGCCTAAGCATAATATAAACTACTGAATTGCTCAAGACTTGGTCAAACCTGTGGTAGCTCCGTTTTGCCGCTCTGCCGTTAATCTCCTGAAGCTTCACGCGCCCCTCGCTAGCGTTTTCGTTCACAGAGCACTCGGTGAGCTTCTGTCCAGCAATGGGCTCAAAGAGCGATGAAATTCCGTCAACTATCCATCCATACATCCCAGACAAGTACCAGTGAATTAAACCGCGATGTTCTATGCTGGCCAGGACTACAAATACAGCGCAAACTCTTAACTACGACATCTAAAGTTACTGGCGCGTTAGCTTAGCACTAGCCTAAGCCGAGTAGCGACGGATGTGCGTCACGTGCTGCTGTGCGAACGCTTTCTTCAGCAGTGAGGAAGAGGAGGGCGGAGAGATTCATGACACCCGGACGCTGCTAAAAATGGTTTCAACACAACGCTTTCTGGGTTTTCTGTTTTCTGAACAAGCGAACCTAAAATATTTTCTACATTCAATCCGTCATACCTACTGAAAATACGTTTTAATTAAAAACCTCTTACAAACACTGCATTGCATTACTATTTCCTTAAAGTATATTTTCGATTTGCTCTTGTGTCAACGTTAGATCCCCATGTTGAACATGTACCAAGTTGTGTATGACTGAATGTTCATATTAAATTAAAAAAGTTATGCAGTAAGCTGGGCCATTTTATTAGAATGGTGCAAAAAAAAAAAAAGACCCACAACCACATAAAATATTTACGAGTATTCATGTTGTGTTAAATTTCAACTAATCTACATGAAATTGGATTTAATCATGAAAACAATTGTGAATTTTATGACTTAATTAGCTTTTTATTTGCTTATCACTTTAGTTGGCAGTCATCACCTTCACTATTAGTTTGGTTTTTAGTTGGAGGACCTGGGTATAAACTACTGAATGGGTCAGTGGGGTCTTACATAGTTTTAATTTCACAGGAAAATGAGATGCCATCAAACCAAGTCTTCAAAAGTGGAATCTATGGTTAAGGGCAACATTCCTCATTCATTGTTTGAATTAATGGTAACAGTACAGGGCTCCACAACGGACCATATGTGCTCCATTCTTGTTCCCTTTACACACAGTCAGGTATGGACTCACTACACACACATATTTATTATCATAGAAACACAGATTAAAAAACAACATTGTGATAATGTCCTCTCCATTTGAGTACAGATTACCATTCAAAAAACAAATTTCAATATGGGCACATGCTCAGGCAAGGTTAGTGCATTCCTTCATGAAGTAGTATAAAACAGTACCAAAAGTAAAAGTATAAAAATAGCAACCACTACTTTGAAAACATTTATTAGGAGTCACCAATATTTAGGTTTCCAACAATATAAAACAGTTTTTAAAAATAAATTATGTGCTTATAAAAATCATTTTCAACACAATATAACTTTCTACTGCAGCTTAAGGCATGGACAATTAAAAAACAATATGCCGACAGAAGACACTTTTAGCACTTTGACTTCTTTGGGTCTGGCTGAAGAACAGGTGAACCTGACAAAACAATTGAATGTGTGTTATGTGGTTCAAATGGAATTGCATGTTTCAAGAAGTAATTTGAGTGAAGAATAGACATTATAAAAGATTATAAATATAGCAACAGAACATCACAGATTACCATTGCACAAGTAAAAACATTGACAGTATTATAATCAAGTAATTTCAAGTTTGAACAAACACAAATAAGTCACTTGAACAAAAGCTTTGTCCACCTCTTTTAAAGCAGGACCTTTTAGAAGCAGCACTAGCATTTTATTTATTACTACTACCACCCATGGCCATCTCTTGTGTTTTCTAGAAATACCAAGCAATAATAAGTCTCACCTTGCCTGGGCCCTGCCAATCGATGCTGGACTTTCTCTAGATGCTGAATATATTCAGTCAAAGACCTCTCTGGATCTAGAGACGTTGCTCCAGTACGCACAGATGTCAGAGTAGAACCGGACAGCGATCTGAAAGAAGTAAAGCTTTATAACATCTTGAAGTGAAAATGTGTGAAGACTAAATGTTTGAAGGAACATAAACCAAGATCTGACCCATGGTGCAGACTGAAGGACGGTTTGCTTGGTGGAGCAAAAGCTGACGCTGTCTCTCGATTCGTCAAAGAGTCTAAATTTGGCTGGTGCTGCCTAAAAATGTCAGCTTTAGACCCTGGAAAATTAAGATTTGAATAAATGTCCATTATAATAAAATTTTGAGTTCTACAATGCCAGCCCAGAATACTGACCTGAAGCTTGTCCACTGGACCCAGAAAGAGATAACCTTTGGATTGCTTTATGCCATTTCCTTGTCAGAAACTTCATTCTGCAAAAAAAAGTTTGTTACACTACACGTGGATTCAATTACTTTTAAAACAAGTCATTCTGCTGTGTTCCTTACCTCGAGACAGCAATAACTACATAGGCAGCTACCCTGAAGCGTCCATTAGGTCTGAGCTGGGTGGAGAGAGGGGGTGAGGGCCGTGCTCCCATATTGGCAATTAGACAAAGAGTGGCCTGCTCACATTGCTGAAATCCTCCTATCAGCAGGAGCAGGTAACGTTTTTGGTACACCAGGGCTTTTCTGAAGCTCTCTGCACGAAGGTAGCGCTCATACAAACGCTGCATCTACAAAAAAAGTTGCTCAGTTAGTAGGATTTTGCAGGCATCAACCATTCACTTAAAAACAGAAGTAGTTTCATCCTTTCATTCCAAATCTTACAGAAAAGGTTTTCTAGGTATTAATGTTCATTACTGACCTTGGTGTGGCTGCCTGGGTCATTGACAGGATGGTTTTCAGTTTCGGCTGCCTTATAGAGTTTGTTCTCTGTACGTCGCAGCTGTTGATCCAAAGCAATAAGCTTTCGTTTAAGGCCAGCTTTCTCCTGACTTAGTGACGCTAGCTGCTCCCTCAGTTCCGAGTTCTCCTTTAACAACTTCTCCAGATGACCAGCAGATGATGAAGTGGATGATGCCTACAATCAGATTTGTAGCCATTGACATTATTCTGCTAACAATTCCCATACATAGTTTTAATGTACACTAGTTTTATACCTGCTGGTTGTGTTGCGTGATGCCAGGCTTGGTGCTGTCAGCCTGGACATGGCTAATATGTCCAGCCAGCCTCTGAGTGGCCATTTGCTTTTCCTCACGCTCCAACTCTGCCAGAGTGCGCTGCAACTCTTGCAAACGATGCTGGTCCTGCTGTCTTAACAACTCCAACTCGCACTAAACACAAGACAAACATTTAATCAAGACTGGAAGAAAGTGTTTATTAAATCCCTGCCGAGGTGTCACTGAGTAAAGCTTCATAAAACTCAAAGTTAAAATGAATTAAATAATAATATTAGTAGGAGCTAATATATGGTGTATCACTTATGTTATAGACTAACACAAAGACATCAGTAAACCTCACCAGTTTTGCATAAGTATTCTGTTGTCGTTTGTCCCGCTCCAGCTGATCCTGCCTGCCCTTTTTCCGCTCTCGCTCCCACTGCTCCTCCCGTTCCCTCTCTTTGCCGTTTAGAAGTTGCAGTCTCTCTTTCAGTTCTGTTATTTCCACACTTTGCCGTTTGGATAGGCTTTTTTCTGCCTCTAAAGCCACACATGCGTCCTGTTTCTGCTCCTTTAAGCTCTCCAAAGCCACACGCTGTCTGGCTGCTGCCTCCTGCTCCCTGTGCAGCTCCTCCCTGATTGATCGCTCCTCCTCTTCCCATTTCTTTCGACTCTGCAACAGCTCAGCCCTCAGCCTGCCCACCACAACTGCTAGCTCCTCGCTCTGCGTGCGCTCCTGGTCCAGTTGGGTATGCAAGTCAGAAATGAACTTCCTCTCTCTGGCAGCGTCGGTCTCATGTCTGTGGCTGAGCTCTTCCAGCTTTCTGGAGGAACAGCTTCTCTCTTCATCAAGCTTCCTTTGAGCGTCGGCGAGTTTACCACGAGTTTCAGTTAAGCGAGATTCTGCTTGGGTTAAGAGATGCTCAAGTTGACTCTTTTCTTGTGAGGCGGCATCTTGTTGGTGTGCAGAATGCTGGTGTGCTTTCTCCAGCTCTTTTTGGTTGTCGTTTAGGCGTTTCTCTAGAAGCATGCTGCGGGACTGCTCTATCTGAAGCTCTTGTCTTAGGTTGCTGCAGGCCACTCTCTCCTGCTCCACCTGACCCTTGAGAGCCATTAATTCTGACCTCTGCTGTTCAGAAGATACGTGTTCAGCCTGTACAGGGACAGCAGGCGTAAAAAAAAAAAAAAAAGAATATTGTATTGTAAATACATAAAATTTCCAATCTGTGAAGATTAAATGTAAATATGTTGTGCAGGCTCACCTCTCTCCTCTCCCCATCTTCTTGGTCCTTACGTAGGCTGTGAGTCCTCTCCTGCTCCAGCTCTTGTTGAAGCATTTGGACTTTGCTTCTTTCCCTTTGTAAAGCTTCCTCACCTTCTTTAACTGTCAGCCTTAAAAAGCAAAAGGTAGCTTTTTAGAACATCTGATCATTGGCACAGAGTAGGACAGCTCCACTGCTTCACAGTTTATTTACCTGAGGGTTTGTATTTTGTTCTTTTGCTCTTGCTGGATGCTATGGGCACATTGGATTTCTTTCTGCCTCTCTTCCAGCTCTGCTTTCAGTTGAAATTCAACCTGTCCATCCTGAAGCGGGCCACTTGTATCAGCCTAAAGAGTGGTAAGGAATATTGTAAATTCCTTCAGAAAGTGACATTTACACATCTGCATTTTCCCAGGAAAGAGAGAATTAGTTTATTTCATTAGGAAAGCGTACAATGTACATTAAGCCGGAGCAGAGATGCTTGCACGAGGTTATAGCTTAACAGCTAATTTCCATCTGCAGTCCTATTTTCATACATACAAATGGAGTAAAATGTTTAAATACAAAGGGCAATGTATAAATACATTCATCTCCACATTGTCTCTCAGGGACATAAGGGCTTGAGAAATTATTTTTAGTGTGTGGTGATTCACAAATCCATCATGTTACAGCTTTGAAAAGGGGTCAGCTACTTTTAATAAAATTAAATTGTAGCTTTTGTAGCAACAATCACAAAAGCACAAAAAACAAAAGAAAACACTCACATTATTATGCCTCTGAGCCATACGGCACAGTAGCTCTCGAAGTGCGATCACTGTCTCCTGCAGTGCCCTTTTCTCCTGCTGCCAGCTCATGGGAGGGTCATCCTGGTGGAGGGAGCCATCTAGAGACTGGTGCTGTACCTGACTGGGTGAAAGAGCTTTCAGGTCTGGACCGGTAGGTCGAGTTGTCTGATGGCGCTGAGACAATGTAAGAATTCTGCAGCTCTCCTGATAGACTCTTCTCAGGAGCCCCTGCAGAAATAGAAAAGGAGTAAAATATATCTCTTATATTGAGACATTTGTTTAAGTATGTATAAGCATTACCTGAAGTTCAGGTGCCAACAGCTCTTCGCTGTAGCTCATACTGCCTGCTGCACTATCAGTGTTCACTGTGGGGTTGATGCCTCTGCAGCGGAGGTACTCAACAAACTGAGCGTCAAGCCTTTCGGTTTGTTCCAGCTCCACTTTCAGCCGTGCCCCCAATTCTGAACTCACATCTAAACATAACACATTCATACACCTTTACTGAAGTTCAATTTCAAGCACCTTCAATGTCTATCATCACGATTAATGTAACATAGATGCATAACATTTTCACAATATTAAGATCCAGGTTCAGTAAGAGCTACTATGAATTATTTAGGATTTGTCAAAATATTGTCAAACATGAGGGTCACAGCATGAATCATTTTATTTTTTATTCAAGCAAATACAATGAAACCAGGCATTTATGTGAATACTGCATATTTAAATGTATTTATTAAAAGGGGCATTTTCAGGAGGGGCACAAATAGTATAGTGGGCGTGGCTTAACACTACAGACTGTTTCTTATTTGTTTGAAATTTTGAAAAAAAAGAATGCTAAATGTATTTTAGAAAAAAGAGAACGTGTAACTAAACTATACCGTACAGTTGAAGTAGACGCATAGAAATACTTACTGCTTCCATATCCATCGCTGGCCCATTCTTGGGCTGACAGAGACGAGGTGGATCCCAGTGGAGATGAAGGGGTTGCGAGCTCTTCCAACTCATGCGCCTTGAAAGGAATAACATATTTCATAGACTTTTTACACAGAACACTAAAAAGTCTCTTATCTCAAATTTTTAATCTTAAATATTCAAACTCCAGGTTAGCAGAAATAAATAAAAGGTAGGAGCAAAAGTCTGGAAACATTTTGGAATTGGAAATGACAAAACCTAAACTCTGAACTTTCCAAGACTGATGTGGTGGACCATGTACCTTGTCAGTGTCCAGGGAGTCCAGTGTGGAGAAGTTGTCAGATCCAGATTGCAGAGAGTGTGTGCTCCCAGAGACCAGCTCTGGAGTGATGGTCCTGGGGTGAGCTTGCTCCATGAGAACCCTGGGAGAGGTTTTGACCTGCGGCAGCTCCAGGGCTGAGCTATTTATTGCACTGAGCTCGGACAGACGAGAGTCCAGGACAGAAGTGTGGAGCCGCTCCGGAAGCCTGTCTTCAGAACATTCCAGTCTCCTCAGGACCTCCGGAGAGCCCAGGGAAACCTCTTCGTGAGCATTACTTACAACGTCTTCAAAAACTCTATGGGAAGAATCTGAGAAACATAACCATAACGTATTACTCCATCTTCCAGAAGTAAATATTTTATAAAGAGGTAAAATTAGTAATTTACCCTTTTGTACAAGGGTTTGTAGAGTGTGTCGTTCATGTTGGTAACGCTGTCTGAGTTTCTTCAGTTCTTGTTGCTGATAGGCCAGTTCCTCTTCCTGTGCAGCTAGATCTTCCTGCAAACCTTGAAGTTCTGCCTTGAGTTGTTGGTTATGGTTCTCTAGGTCAGCTAAAGCCTGGTCCTTGCACTGACAGACCCAAATAGCCAGACTGTAAGCTTTGCACTTCCAAAACACAAAAGTTCAACCATCACAATATGTTTTACTATTCTCACTTGTGCCTCCTCTTGTAGCTTTTCAGCTTTTTCCGTGGTTTCTCCAAGTCTCAGTTTGACAGCGTCTAGCTCCTCCGTGAAGGCGTTTTGCTCCAACTCCTTCTGCCTCAACACAGCTTCTGCTTTAGCCAACGTCTGTTCAGCATGAGACTTGAAAAAAAGACAATTTTCTTTTAGTTAAAACACACAATGTAATCTAGAGCATCCATCAATTCCCCTCTAGTTTATAGTCCAGGAATTTTCTCTGACGTTAAAGGTGATAAGATGAAGAAGAGCGTCGATCGATTTTGGCCGATATGTTTGCCACCGTACCATTACATCTCTGCACTTTAAGTAGTCCACAATATGCAGTCTTTGTTATTACTCACACGTTAGTCACAGCAATTCAAATACATGTTACCAAAAGTATTCTTTGTCAAAAGGCCATTTCGCTGAAATGCTAAAATGGCTAATTTGCACACAGACCATCGAGCTGCATAACAAACTAACCATAAACTCTGCCAGATGTTGACAGACCCCATCTTCAGCTCACCGTATAGCTCCACGCCAGAAAGTAAAGGCATAAAATAAAGTGGACCGGCTGCCTAAAAACAACAAGATCCTCTCCTCGGTGTTCTGCTTCCTCATTTTGACACCACTTCCTCTGTGCGAGTCTGCTGTTCCACAACCAACACTGATGACGTGTTGCAACAGTAACTCATTCCAGATGTGCCCCTGCCCACAGTGTGCACAGGGCCTTCTAATCTTGCTGGCCTTTCTGTCCTTCACTTTAAGAATATGGTGGTTTAACCTCAGATTTAATTGACATTTATATATAAAGTACGGTTAATTTTGTTGTGTGCTGAACCTCAAAGACCCACTCACGCAAATAAGGAGTGGTGCAAAGGTGCATAGTATGATTTCACAAAAGCAAAATCTATTTCCTTTATGTGTACCATTCACTTTAACTTAGTGTTGTCACGATACAAAAATTTTGAGTTTGGTTCGATACTTGGCTTGAGTATCATAATACCGATACTAGAACGATACCTTAACATCAGCCTGAAACATCTGATCATTGGGGAAAAAAATTGCTAATGTTCTTTGTCCTGCTCCTGCCAGTCTTTTGAGCTTCAACTGTATAATTCCGTAATATGCAGCTTTTTACTTCAGTCAAGGATAACAACAATCATGGTTAGAATATATACTGTAAGTCTTATTCCCCAAAAGGAATGTGTGACTAATATGATCTGGTGACTGTCTGAGTGATAGGCAAAAGACAATGACATTCAGATTTAAAAACTACATTAAAAAAAAAAAAAAAAAGGATATTGTATCGATTTAAGCACCATGGTATCGCAATAACTTTGAAGTATCGATACACTGTGCAACACTACTACCCATTAGAACTTGACCTACAACAGACTCACCAGCACCTCCTTTTGAGCCTCCTCTTGGTACGCCTCCTTGTCACCGAGCTCAGCTGCCAGCTCCTCAATACGGGTCTTCATTGACGCCATTTCCTTTTGTAGCCTTTCAATTTCCTCTTGGAGTAGCACCTCCCTCCTCCTCAGTGTGTCGCGCTCAGAAGACAGTTTTTCCTTCACCGTCTCCAAGGTTTTCACCCTGTTTTTTTCCTCAGTAACCATCGCCTCCAGGTCCACTAGCTCAGCCTGTACCCCCTGGACCTGCCTCTCCAGTGTGAGACTTGTTTCTCGAAGGACACCCATTTCCATTTTCATCTCCTGTTCCTTGGTTTTTAGTGTCTCAATCTCTTCAAGCCTCTCTTTTTCTTTACCTTGGAGCTCCACAACTAGAGAGCTGAGGTGGGCCGTCTCCTCACGCAGAGCAGCAGCATTTTGGGCTTCAATTTTAAAACTGTCTTTTTGTTCTTCCAATTGTTTCACCCGGTCTTTCTCTTCATCTACTTGGACTTTAAGCTGCTGTAGCTCAGTTTCTTTGAGAGCAAGGACACCCTGAAGCTCATCTACCTTCTCTCTTTCCACTTTAAGCCTCTTTCCGAATTCCTCCCCATGTCCTCTGTACTCTTCCTCCTGGGTGAGCAGTAAACGCTCCAGTCCTTCTTTCTCCACAACTGCAGTTTCCAGCTGACTCTGAAGGCCTTTGAGACGAGATCGAAGAGAGCGAGTTGTGGCAGCATGAGACAGACTGAGTTCTTGCTTGAGGCTGTGAGGTCTTGCTTTTCTTTCCAGCTCCTGAATAGTGTAGAGCTGAGGTTCAGGGCTAGGAGCGGGAGAGGGATTGATGCTGTCACCATCCTGCGAGTCACTAACTTCATGCACGTTAGGGCCCAGTGTGGCGAGTTCAGCCTGCAGCGTGCTGATGACCTCATGGAGTCGCTCCTCCTCTTCTTGTTTATCCTGGCGGACTCGCAAGATTTCTGACTGAAGGTGTTCCACCTGAGAACGCAAATCCTCCACCTGAGAGCGAAGTTCCTCAACCTCCAAAGCCTATCAATTAAAAGAGGTGAAAAAACACATTCAATAAAAGCAGGACTGGGCCTTTTAAAGCATCTACAGTGGTGTGTTGTTAAGCGTGTTACCTTGTTTTCATTATTGTGGTCCAGCTCCTGCTCTAGCCTTTGGATCTCATCATGAAGATTGTCAATCTCAAAGTTCTTTTCCAGGAGCAGTGCTGAGGGGAGGGTCTCTTCCTCTGCATCTTTGGCCTCAATTTCCCTTTCTCGCTCCTCTTTGAAAATAAGGAGAGCAGCCACATTTTCCTACAACAAGAAACTCCACTCATTTACAAAACATTGCAAAAAGCCCACCCCATATTAGATAAACAACTAAATTGGTAAGTGTGAGGGGTTCTAATAGAACACTAAAACACAAACAGAATATTTATGAACTCAAGAACAACTTCAAATTCCCTATGTTTTACTGTCTGTACTATTAAATTTTGATTAGATAATGCATAGGAGTTACCTTGAGAGCAACAATCTGTTCATCGAGTTCATTGACATGTGCTTTGTTCTGATTGGTTATCAGCTCCAGTTGTAGAGTGAGGTGTTTTAATTCAACCTCTTTGATGCCAAAGTCCCTCTGCACAGTCTCCAGTTGGCCAAGCAGCACTTCAACCTGGCAGCCATTACATCATGTGTAAGATGACGATTAGACGAGCACATTACTTTTATATTGTCATTTTACTTTGACAGAACTGCAACAATCACACCACAGCACCACAAAAAATTTAAAGAGAAAATAAATCCAGCAAAGAGGCTCAATAGGCTGTAAAAAGGATGAGTAGTTTCATAGACCAAAAACATTCTCAATTCATTCATTTTTACTGACAGTCTCATATTGATCATATATTATTGACACACATCACTCTTATCACTTAAATATGAGTAGCGCTTCTCCAAATCTGTTTTATTTCAAACTCATTGTGGTGGCAAATTATTGTTCAAATACTTTCAAACCTAACAAAGCCTTCAGGCCGAATCATTATTGCTGCTGAACAACTGTGCACAGAATCATACAGACCTCCTGCTCCTTGCTTTGCAGATTCTGCTGAGCTGTGTCTAGTTCATCTCTTAGTTCCTGCGTGGGGTCATGAGAATTTTCTTGATAACAGTGCCTAGTCTCATCCAGTTTGGACTGCAGTGCTGAGATTTGAAGCCTGTTAGCCAGCTGCTGCTGCTCCAATGCTTGCTTATCCTGCCAAGAGGGACAGTAATAACTAAATGCACTGTATCTCTGTATAAGTTGATTAAGTTAAACAGTTACTGTTTAATTACAGTCTGTATAGTGTTGTCTTACTTGTGTGAGCTCCTGCTCCCGCAGCATTGCCTTATGAAGCTCTTGTTCAAGTTGACTTGCAGACCTGCTAGTCTCAGCACTGTTCAGCAGTGCTTGCTCTAGCTCTCTGATTCTTCCAGCTAGCTTATCTATTTCTTCATTGCGTTCTGCAAGATCACGCTGGGCTTGCTGATTTGCTCCCAGCAGGGTCCCAAGGTCCTCCGTTTTGTCTTCGATTACAGATTGTAGATTTTGTACCTGCAAAACAAAGGGTATGAGCTATAAGACAGTTCTATAAGGCTTAACAAAGCTTTTAGATGATAGAAATAAGCACTCGGTCATAGGTTAAGAAGCCATGCTGTAACTGCTGATCAACTACAACTACTTCAAGGCAGAGCAATATGAAGTCAAAGATGAATGAGGAACACAAGCAAATTAGAAAAGACAATGTCAGAAAATGAATCTAGATGATTACAGTGAGAGATGGATACACAGCATGCACAAGTCAGATGAGCTAGGAGATGTAATGTATGCTATAGTTAAATGTCATACCTGCAAAACCAAGTCTTCAAACTACAGCAATCCGTTCAAGACAGGGATAAACATAAGTCAAAGGTCAGGCAACAAGTAGGCAGCACTTCAACCCATCTACGCAATGCTATTTTTGGTCCATTTAACTATAACTAGTCAACACCAAACAAGGCACCTTTTTCCTTAAAGCATCTTCAAACAACACGCCTTGCTGAATGATTAGAATAATTCTCACCTTGAGTCCTTTACTATCAACACCAGGGGTCTGTCTGAGCCGAGTCTCAAGCTTTTTGATCTCTTGTTGGAACTCATCTCTCTCGTGCTCACGCTCTACAGCTTGCTCCTGAACACAAATCACTCAATTATTAGAAAACAAATTGAGCTCCATATAGAGAACATTTTCAGGTGTGAGACATGTACCTCTATAAACTGCCGGTTGTGTTTCAGTTGTTTCTCAAGTGCTTGGACACGCTGGAGGAGGTCTTCAGTGTGGGACTTGTGGTGCTGCTCAGTCTCGAGGCCCTTAGTTTCCTGCTCTTCTAGCTCTCTCTCCAGGGTCCTGATGCGTTGGGAGAGTGAGCTGTGATTCTTCTCTGCCTGACGTTGCAAGTCAAGTCTGTCCTGTGCCAAATGCTCCACCTCTGCCAGTAAAGCTGTAGATTTTGAAGACGCATAATTTGCTCATTTCCATCATGTAAAAAAACAAACAAGCCTGACCAGCAACAATTTAGTGTGAAAACATTTTTCACTGCAGTCCTGATGTTTTGCAATGGAACTGCAGACAATGGCAGTGTTAGAAATGGCAGAAAGTGTCTCAAACCACAGCAAATAAACTACTCCCCACCCCCTCACAACACAACACTTCACTCTGACCCACAAACCTGTGCTTGGATCTAATTTGAGCCAAAAGTCTATGGAGGCTAGATGTATCTGAGCAGACATTACATAAGCATATGATCACAATAGTGTCACATTAAATATGGGCAATGACAAAACTGAAAATTGTGTCTGTTCTGTGGTTACCTTTCTCTCTCTCGGACAGGTCAGCAGAGAGATGTTCCTTTTGGCGCAGTAAAATTGCGTGCTCTTCACTGAGTTCTTGATGCTTGCATCTGAGCAGCTCCAGCTCTGCATCGTAGCTTTGCATCTGGTGCAGTTTCACTTTAAGACCCTCCAGTTCCTCTACCAGCCTCTCCTCTTGTGCTTCCTTCTGCTGCAGAGACTCCTCAAGAATTGCCTTTTCAGCCACATATCCTTGCAGAAGTCCTAAATATATTGAACAGAAGAAACAGGTTTGTCAAAAAGGCTAGAGTACATCTAATTTGAACTAGAATGTAAGAGAATCTGTTACCCTCTGATTTGTGTAGCTCCAGCTGGAGTTGACTCTTCTGCTTGGCCTCCTGATTAAGCTGCTCTATGAGGAGCTTGTGGTGCTCAATGAACTGTGCAGAGTCATCCCTGCCCTGACTGAATTTTTCCTCCAGAGAAAGATGCATGTTATGCGTTTCTTCCAGCTGGAAATAAATACATTTAATTTGCAAGACATTTTATAAGACTAAAGACATTTCATTGGTGTGTTCTTAAACAATGTCATTCCATTACTGTAAATCATTTATATTACTATACATCTATACAAGACTACCTGTGCATTTGCCTGGTTGAGCAGGTCCAACAGTGTCCCTACAGCGCGGTGAAGCCTATCATTGGCAGCCAGTGCAGCCTCCTCACCTCCAGGAGTGAGGCTCAATTCAGAAAGCAAGAGGCTCTCACAGAGTGTGTGTGTTAGCTCTAGGTCCTCGGATGACAAGTCAGCCGCTGGAAAAATGAGTCAAATTCAAGTTATTTAATTTTAGTTACTGCAACTTAATTAAATCCACAGTAAATAATTTCGAAAATAGCACTGTTTAAGACCTGATTCTTGTGCATTTTTGTTTCCCGTTGACCTCCTTCCAAGAGTTGCTTCTGTTGGGATTTTTCCCTGGACACTGATTTTCTGTCCAATCAACTCCTCTGTTGCAATAATACCACGCACCATCTCAACGACAACCTTCTTCAATTTTTCATTAGCAGTGAGTAAAGTAGATCTAGGGACACAATATAAAAATAAGACATTGAAGATAGATAAGAGATTAAAATAGTAAAAACCACTACCTTTCCTCTTTAGCAGCCTGTAGGTCATCAGTGAGCATCTTCAGCAGGTTGCCTCCCTCCTGGCTCTCTCGCTCTCTGCGCTGGAGAAGAGTGTCCAGAGTCTCCATCTCTGAACGCTTGCCCTCCAACTCTCCCTGCAGACAGCCAACCTCTTCTCTCAGCTGAGAAATTAAGAGGTAGAACATTAACACAGGACAGTTTTTTTTTTTTTTTTTTTTTTTTTAAAGGGGAAGAGGGGGCAATAAATATCTGGAAATGCACCCTTATTCAAAACAATACTAAAAAAAAAGAAAAAGTTTATAAAAGCAAGTAATTTCTTGAAACTAATCCTTAGTCTGATCTGTGCAGGAAGGGAGTCTGAAACAATTCATTATTTCCCTCTCTTTCAGCTCTGTCCAATCAAACCCCACTCGAAACATCCCAAAAACATCATAACATCCCGCTCTCCCCACAGTTCATACTGTCATTGTGTCTTTGGGCAAGACACCTTGCCTCCAGTGGTGTCAGCTGTAACACTGGGAAAGCGCTTTGAGTGCAAACTAGGTGGAAAAGTGCTATATAGTTTAGTTGAGGAAGACACCTGCCTCAACTAAACAATGGGGTTTCCATGACAACAGCCCCCTCCCACCTCTCAAGCAGTTTATGCTAACCACAAGAGGCAGTGTATTTTGATGCAATCATAAGCAGGTGCGTTGGAAGCAAATGTAATTAACAAATATATTACAGCTGTATTCAACAAATATAGTGTAGTGTCAAAACTGATCTCTCAGTCTTCGGCATTATTGTATGGAATAAGTTATGAACGCAACACCAGATCCAATGCCATAGAGTCTTTTATTGTTCACAACCAACACAATAAACGACCCGAGTAGACTTCCCCAGCTCTACTGATGTTTAAACAGTAGACATAAGCTTTTATACAGGCGCTGTATCCTCCGATAACAGACACCTGTGTCTTTATCTGCTCCTTCCTGTGTGTGTGTCTGACATTAGGTTCTCTTTTTTATATTAATATGTTTAAATGAATAACTAATAATAATATAATTAAAAGACATAACATAAAATATTACACCACAGTAGCCAAATCAAAGTTCTGTTTCAAGAACATTTGCACAACATATTAGAACAGTGTGTTTGGTCACTTATTTTACACCAGATCTTGTTTTATTCCTCTAGTTTTTTTTTTTTTTACTGCTAGACTTGCCACTTTTCTTGAAACACACGTTCTGAGGATTTTATGTCCATTTCCAGGAAACTCCAAAACTGTGCCTGTCGCTCTGCTCTAATGTGCAAAGCAGAAAAATAGGACCATTTTACAAGAATACTTTGAATAAAAAGCACAAGTCAATACACTGTGGATGAAGTACCTGGGCCACAACAGCATCCAACTGTTTTAGTTGGGCAGTAAGTTGGCTCATTTTGCTTGTGTAGCTTTGTTCCTTTTTCTCTTGTTCAGATGAAATACTCCGCCTCAGGTCCTCTAGCTCCAGCTCTTTTTGCTCTTCAAACTCCGTCTTTACAGAAAATACGAATATGGGTAAATTAAGATGCACAAATAAAGCACAGTTAAATTCCTTCCAACCTGCCTTTTAGTTTGCACACTTTTAGTCACAGTAAAAGAAAATCACATTGCCAAGCATTGGCTTGGGTATAACACACACACACACACACACACACACACACACACACACACACACACACACACACACACACACAGGTTGGGGGAAAAAAAAAAAAAACTCCAATGGGAAAGAGTCCAGAGAAAGAGCTCTACAGATGAACTAGTACAGCTGGAGCTTAGAGAGAGCTATGCCCCCCCCCCCCAACACAACTTCATAATCTAGCATTACATAATGATTCAAACAAGCGTTTAATATAAAAGCAAATTGGGTACTTTTATCCAAAACATTTTTTCTTTACCTTGAGTTGGTTAATTCTGTCCTGGAGTCTCTCCTCTGACTGGACTTTCAGGAGCTCTACTTCTTCTGTGAAGTGCTGTCGTTGCCTTGAGGACTCCTCTTCAAGCTCTCGTCGACATGCCTCCAGTTCCCGCGCCGAAATATTCTTCAGCTCCTACAGTAGACACATGTCATGGATTTGTTTAATACCAAGGCCGCCCAGATGCTCACATGCTCACTGTGCTCCTGATAAAAGCTGAATAAATACTCGACATACAGAAGGGACAGTATAAAGGATAAACAATGACTGTGTAATCCCTTCACTAATGGGCTGTAAGAGCCAGAAACTTTAATACCCACAACAATGTTACTTCAGTCAGTCATTTAAAATAACATACCTGAAGCTGGGCTGAGTGTTGTTTAGTAAGTTGATGCGTCTCAGCAGCATAGGTGCTCGTCAGCTCTTGGAGAGCAGCACTGTGTTGTTGCTCAAGCTCCAAGACCTGATAAAATGCACATTGAGAATAAAAAATAAAGCACTTACATGAATTAGTTCTCTTTGCAATAATCAAAGCCTACCTGTTTCTTAAGTGTTTCCAATGCTTGGCAGTGTTCAGCATCTAAGGCTTCTTTTTGGGAAGAAAGCTCCAACTGAAAGAATTCAAAAAGATTTTTTTGTCAAGCGCTTTGCATCAACCTCTAGTTAAGTGTAGACTCACTCAACTTGCAAGCATTCTAGTTGTCTAGTCAGTAGTCCCAACAGCTGTATCCACTTTTTAACAATATGCGTCTTGCAGCCCTTGTTTCATGAATTAAAATCTCTACCTATTTGTGTATGGCCAGAACAATTTAAAAAGTGTATGTTCTTTAATGTAGCCAATGCTTTGTTTCTAAAATGCTGTTTAAAATTACACAATGAGATCAGTGCAACCTGGCCTACATGTTCCACAGCCAAATAAAACACGGGATAATTAAAGACTGCAGTTCCAAACCCTACCACTTGTTGGAAACTGGGCTCATAACCACTCAGCTTCACATTATCACCTTGTGAACATGACTGAGCTCAGCTGCCATGGCTCCAAGCTTTTCCATATGCATCTGTGTTAACTCCTTTCTGATTTCTTCCCTCATGGACAGCTGCTCTGCAATGGTACGCTCCATTTTTTGCTCATGTTCAGACTTCTGCCGAATGAGATCTTGACAATGCCTTTCTTCAAGATGAATCATTTCGTCCCGCAGTGTCTGAAAAAAGAGGCAATGCATGAGAAACAAGTACTTACCATCCATCTGTACATCTGGGTCACTGAGGTAAGTTCATCCTTACTTGGACTTCTTTGAGATAAGTTGCCTCTAAAGTGTCCATGTTACCCAGCATTCTGCTTTCCAGTTCGTCCCTCTCTTCCTGGTATTTGCGTTCTAATTCAGCCTCTTGAGCCTCAAGCTGAGCCTGGCTCGTTTCTTGAAAGGCAGCCTCTAAGCTAGCTAGGTCTAATTTTCGTTGTGAATGAAGAGCTGCTTCCAAGGCAACAAGCTCGGCGTTGTGTTTGGACTGGAGCTCCGCGGCCATGGCAGCAAGCCGATCTCTGTGACTGGTACAGAGCGCATCAAGCTGTGCTTTGTATTTGGCATGAAGTGCATCAATCTCTTGTGAATGTTTAGGCAGTGTTGTTGCCTTCTCATGTGCCAGCTCTGCTTGATGTTTTTCTTTTATCTCTGCCAATGATAATTCATATTTCTGGGACAAACAATGTTCTAATGCAGTCTTTTCATCCTGAAACCTGAAAACAAAAAGTATTATTTTTACTTCATATGCCTTTGGTGCATTTCTATTTTAAACAAAGTACACCTAAACCGCAGAGTATTTAAATTGGACAGAAAGCCTAAGTTTAGAAAAAGGTCATTGTACAGGTTTTTTAAAGCAATATCCATTAGCAACATCTAGCTCAAATGCAGGATGTTTTATTGGCACTGGAGGGTGAGGCGCCGTCCAGTATCTTTAAGTAGGTGTAAAGCTTTGTTTTGTTAATAAAAATGGCTTACTTTTCTTGTGCTTGTTGCAGCTGGTTTTTGACCTCTTCTTCCATGTTCCTCTTTGCCTTTTGCAGTTCATTTTCATACTGGGCCTCCAGTCTCTGCCTCACATTAAGGACCTGTGGGCCTAAGCCACATGTACCATTATGACACGTTTGAAAGAATGAGGAAGCACTTCTAAATTTATCTCTAATGTCTGAGAATGTACAAAATTCTTACTGTTATCACAGTCTAGTGCAGCTTCTAGACACGTTAACTTATTCTTTTCTTCCTGAAGTGCTTTTTCAAGGTGAGCCTTCTCTTTTCCAAGCTCCTCTCTCAGGGCACACAGCTCAGTTTCATGCTTTTCTCTGAGTGTGTTCATCCTCTCTTGATCATGCTCTCTCTCAATTTGCAAGGCATTCTCCAGAAGAGCAAGCTCAGCAGCAAAGTCTTCTTTTAACTACCGAAGTCAGACAGTTAATAGTTTCTGACTCTGATTTGATAAATACTTTCATATACTGTATATATATAATGTGTCAAATAGGTAGTCAATCATGTACCTTTTGTGTACTCTGCATGTCAGCCTCATGTTGCTTACTCAGTGCAGACAGTCTGTTCTCGAGTGTATATATAATGGTCATACTTTTCCTCAACTCCTCAGTTTGACACCACATCCTCTGCTCAACCTCCACCTTTGTGTGAAGATATAATAATTACAACAACATAATTCCTATCAAATCAAAGAATTTGTAGTCATTAGGAAGAGCTTACCTCAGTCTGCCTGGCTACCTCCAACTGGATTCTTGTTAGCTCTGAGAAGATCATTGACATTGTTGTTGTAAGTCGTTGTGTTTTTAAATAGTTTTATACAACACAATTATTTACAAATGTAGCACCTTTTAAGTGGCTCTCTGAAAGTTTGGCTTTGAGTTGCTCCATTTCTAAGGCATGACGAGACTTTATCTCCTGAAGTTCCTTATAGTATTGATCTGTAAGGTCTGAGCGTGCCTGTTACAGGTGGGATAATATCAAACAGTATTGAACAAGGATAAAGAGCACTAAACTGTCTTGTAGCCTCTGCTAATAGATATATCAGATTAAATACAATACAAGGTGATGACACAGACCTGCTGTAGATCCTCTTCAAAGGACTGGGCCAAAGTAGATCTAAGATCAGCCAGCTCATTTGTGTGCTTCTCCTCCAGTTGATGCTGCAGCGAGTCAAACATTTCCTTTATGAATTGAAAATGACTTTGTAAATATCATGGGATAAGGTTAAGGTGGAGATAAGACTTTATACTAAGCTCAGCCATTACCTCAGAGTTATTCAGTTTAACTTTATCAGAAGACTGCTCTTCTTCAGTAGGACATTTAGAAAATTGACTGAAACAAACATAATAAAAATGAAAAAATATAATAATAAAATAAAATAAAATTTGAGGATGGTTTCAAATGTTTTGTGCAATTGTATACCTGTCAGTAGTGGTCTTCAGTACAGATTCTTCTAATGCCCCTTCTATTAGCCTCAGCTGCAGCAGAGCAATTTCCTCTCTATAGCCTTCCTCAGCAGTCTGCAATCTCTGCTCAAAATACCTGAACAAATTGGGCATGTTACTTAGGAAGTAAGAAGTTAACAGACAAGTTGAGTGCAAGTATGTTAGATGAACATGTTGACTGAAGACGTACAGAAAAGAACATTTATCTCACCTCCTAAGGCTTTCCAGCTCTGCCTCATTATGCTCTTTGATCTCTCGCCTTTGTTCATTGAACTTCACCTTGAGGCGCTCTATATCTTCAACTTGAGATGAACGATTTCGCAGCTGCTCCTTCAACTCTGAGACACACAACAGGAAAGACCAAGACTCAAAGATTTGCATGCATCTTAATAGGTTGGCAAAGGTAGATCCAAACTGAATAGATTAAAAAAAGATTTGCAACAGTTCACTTACCTCCCAACTCTTGCCGACTAGTTCTCATATTTTCCAGCTGAGTCCAAAGTTGTCTTACTTCTTCCTCAGAGTTTTGTTTCAGCAAAGCCCTTTCGTCTTGTAAATTCAAAATCTAAGAAAAAAAAAAAAAAAATAAACTCTTGGAGAAATAGGTTTGCAAAAGATCACAGAACATTGCTGATAAATGGTTATCTGTATGATTTGCTAAAGATAAATGTACAGAGAAGTGGGTAGTAAAATACCTCTTGCTGCAGTTCCCTCTCCTTGGCCTGTAGATGGAGCACTTGCTGCTCCTTCTCTTGCAGCAGGACTTGATTGCTACAAACCAGATCCTCCAATGAACCTTAAATAAATAACAAATGCATAGATTACAAAGAGCACAACTGTGCATGAAACAAAACTGATTTAAATCTGAACTCACGAGCTGCAGCGTCTCTGTCAGACCAGGCTTGTTGAAGCTCTTCAGACAGTTTCAGGCTCTGCTCCTTGTTGGATAAATGGAAGTCCTCTAGTTTAGTGCGAGACTCTTGCAGCTCAAACTGGGTCTGAGACAAAGATGTCTGAGCCTCAGTCAAGGCTTTGTTGGTCAGCGCAAGAGAGGCACGGGTGCTCTCAAGTTCTTCCTGGGTGCTCGATAGCTTTTTCTGCATGTCTGTTAATGACGTCTGGAGGTCTGACTGGACGGTATGGGCCTCCTTTTCTAATTGGGACCTCAGACACTTAAAAAAACAAAAGCATAACAAAGTATAGTTAACTTTAAAAAAAATTTATTCATTTTTTTTTTTTAAAGAAAAGTAGGAATGACCACTGTTCCATAATAAAACTTTGTCACATTTTGAGGTTATCCCAGAGAGTATGTAAACCAACTCATTAGTTCAGTATTGATTCCAAACAGAGCAGCTTAACCATGTAATACCAACTGATTTGATGAAATGCCATGATGAAATAGTAAGTCCATCTCATACCTGCATCTCTTTGGTGGCCTTCTCCTCCAGGGAAGCCCTCTCCTGAGCAATGCCATCCTCCAACTGCTGCTTTAACTTATCTGTACATGGTCAGGAACGGAATCATGAGTTACAACGGTCCATTTATGGTAAACTGCTCTGTCTCAGTTTTATCAGAACTCAATGACAATTGTCTCAGCGTGCCAGAAAAATACTGATGAGCTCAGCTGATTCTTAGCAGTTAATACTTAGGGGTTTACAATGCAACCTTTTTAAGTACTTGACAATAGTTATGCTATTAGGGGGGCAGTGACTCAGGTGGTAGAGCGGTCGTCCTATAACCGGTAGGATTTCCGCTCTCACCAGTTACTCTTGTGTCCTTGGGCAAAATACTTAACCCACCTTGCCTCCAGTGTCTGTGGCACTGGCATATAAATGTGGAATTCCCTGACCCTAACAGATGCAAATTTGCCTAAGGCTACAATCTAGTTCTCTCTAACTAGCATTTGTTCTGTCTACTTCCTGTTCATCTCATTTGATTTGTGCTACTTGACACAGCATCTGTCTAAACTAGAACACATGTATTTATAGTGTTGGTCAAGCTGCTTCTGGGATACTTCTGACATCAAATGTTGATGTAATTCAACAATTACACACGCGGAGAGAAGCCAGTGGCTCAATTGTTGTATGAACTAACCCATTTCATTGTGGTGCAGCTGTTGCAGCCTCTCATGTTCCTCCTGGTTCTGCCTTCTAATCTGGGCTAATTCTTCTAGATGTCTGGCCAGGAGAACTCGCTCCTGAGCAACAGTGTCTTTCATGGAAGTTTGGATTTTACCAACAGTCATCTCCTGCTGCAGCTGTAGGTTTCCCTGAGAGAGCTCCAACTGTGACACATGAACACTAGTCAGGCTGAGACGCAAGGCTTCAAGCTCAACCATCTTTTGGGTCTAAAATGAGAAAAAAAAACATGTTAATGCATTTAGGTAGGAGGTAATACCAATGCATTAAAAAAATGCAGCCCAAAACAGCCCACGTTTTTTTGCCACATTATTGCACTTTTAGTCCAATCCAACAGGCAGCTCTTATTTATGTTATTTACTTGGACTACTTGGCACTGAAAACGGTTACGTAAAAAACTATTGAGATCAAGTACGATAGGTTCACAACCCAGTGAATTTAATACTGACCACCACAAAATGAGGCACCCCTCTCCCTGCATATCATCTGTAAATTCTAATGTAACGTTGTACTTAAAAAGATGATAATGACTGACAAACGTAAAAATACCTGAGCCTGCTGCATCTCAGCTTGGTGTGCAGTCTCCATGCTCTCTCTTAGCTCCAAGGAGAGCTCTGTCTGCAATTTATTGAGCTCCTCCTCGTGTCGGGTAGTCAGTTCTGCCATCATGCGCTCATGCTCACGCTCAGTAACCTGACAAGCAGGGAATTAAAACTAAATAAAGCAAAAAGTACTATATGTGGATATATACAGAGAGTTGCTTGTCATACTTGTTTTACCTGTTTGATTAGGTTGATCTGCCTCTTCTGTTCTTCTTCAAAGATGACCTGCTGCTCAAGGAGACGGGTTTCCAGCTGAGCCTTCAACTCAGAAGTCTAGGGTTTTTACAAAAACAATTTTATTATTTTACAAATACTTAACTCTGCTTTAGCCGTTTAAACCTCCTAATAAAAAACAATAACTAACCTTTAATTTGAATTATTACTAAAATAACCCAGTAAGTTAAGGTGTTTATCAAAATCAAGGATGCTTCTATGATGGCTGAAGCCTACCTCTTGTTGGTGGTTCTTTTTCAGGTCTGAGATCTCCTTTTGGTAAGACTTCCTGACCAGCTCAGTGGCCTGATCCAAAGCCTGGGCCTGCTTCTCCATCAGCTCCTTCAGCTCTCTCTCACTCCTTCTCTTATGCTCTTCCAGAAGATTCCTTACAGATGAGAGCTCCTTTTCCTTCTCTTGTTTCTCTTCTTCCCATTTCTCCTTTTCTTCAGCCATCTGTATACATTTTTTTGCATAAATAAATAAATAAATATAAATTGTTTTTTGGGATATTATTCCGATTCAGTTTAACTTATTTATTTATATCTTTAAATCAAGGTTAGCATGTTTCTTACCTCTGCATCCTTAGACCTCAGCAGGTTCTCAAACTGCTCAAGTTCCTCCTCCAAGATCTGTTCCAATTTGCTGATCCGTTCATTCATCTCCTCTTCTTTTCTTCCGTCCTCCTCCTCCTTCTGCAGTGCCTTGACTTTTGTCTCCTCCAGGTTGGTTACATTTTGGCTCAGACAGACAATGCGAGATTTCAAGTCACTCTTCTCTTTCTCGGCTTTGTCAAGACTGGCCTGGCTCTTCACCAATTCAAGTTGGAGTGCCTCCATTTGCGTCTGAAGATTTAGCAGCTGGGATTGAGAGTTTTTAAGTTCTTTTATTGTATTCTCCAGCGCTCTAGTCCTTTGGTTTTCACACAGGTCCTTAGAAGGGGAGAGAATGTTTATGAATGCTTGTACACAAGAAGACACACAGATTCAAATTATTATTTATACATTTTTATAAGAATAGGTAAAACACTTCTTTTCGCAGGATGTTTTTGCTTGGTTCAAATTGGTCAAATGCATTAGCCTGCAACAGAAACAACTAAGATTTTAAATACTAAAATTAATAATCTAAACATTTTACATTTCCATTGCATCTCCACTTGTACATAATATTTAACATCAAATGAGTAATACTGTAATCCAGACACACTTGTATACCTGAAGTGTTGGCAGATGCTCGTCTCCTCTCTCTGGGCTCTGTTTGCCAGAGTCTGTTGCTCCTTCAATCTCCTGCAGAGGCGACGCTAGCCACTCCTGTGTTTTTCCAAATAGTGCTTTCTCTCCCATTACCTCTTCTGCTTGTTCTTTGTCTTCCAGTAAGGCACTAAGTTTGTTCTTCAGCTCATCTTGTTCATGGCTTTTCAATTGCATCTCCTCCTCGATGTGGATTCTCTTCTCTTTTTCTTCTTCAAGCTCCAACAGAGCCTCCTGGAGCTCTTCAGTCACCTGGGCCCACCTGAGAAATGTTTTTAACAATTAGCCCCGTCAAGCAGGAATGTGGAACATTTCAGAATGTTTTTTTTCTCAAGTTAAAAGCTAGATTTGATTTTGTGATTACATGACACAATGAAATTTAACTGAAGACAGGAATTCAAATTTGTCAAATGTGATTTCATCCGAAGTAGAGAGAAGAAGCAAATGATTACAAAAAAGAAATGTAGTGAACTAACCTGCATCTTGCTTCCTCTAGCTCCTCAGCACTCTTGGCCACTTCATCTCCAAGTACATTCAAGTCCCTGTCCTTCTGCAACAGCTCCTCATGGAGTTCCCTACACTGCTGATACAGAAGGTCTTTTTCCAGGTGGGAACCCCCAGAATGCTCTGAGACTTGACTCATCTCCGGTTTGTCAGTATTAGAGTTGTTAAGCCACTGAAACAAAGACTGGGAATTGGAAGCGTGAGCCGCAGGGCCATCAGGGAAGCACGCTGGGCTAAAGACGGCATCGTTCTCCTTGCCAAGACGGTTGGAAATTGACAACAAGGCGTGGTCACCGAGCACTTCACTGTTCAATTCAAAACTGAGGAGAAACAAAGGAAGTAAATTGCTACATGGTAATAGGTTATATTTCTGTAATATCTTTATAACGCCAGGACAAGACAAACCTGCAATCTGCAGACATGTCTATCTGGCTGCACTGTTGGACGCTCTCATTGACCAGTGAAGACTGAGCGCATGCAGGTGGTTCAGAAAGCAAGTAGCGTTCCATCAGCACATCCCCAGTTAGTGAGACATTCATGCTATTCTCATTAGATCCAATGTCCAGATAAACATCTCTGCTATCTTCAGGATTTGGGTCATGAAAAGTAAAACCAGCTTTGGCTTGGTTTTGTCTATTCTTTGAAGCTTTAAGCCCCATGACCTCCTCCTCTCTGAACTTCAGTTCTTTTTCCCTGTTCTCCAGCTGCATCCTAACACTTTCCAGCTCCTTGTTGAGGGTGGTCATCTCCTCCTCGAGGCTGCGGACTAAACGGGCCGAGCTGGCTGCCTCGTCACTAAATCTCTTCTCGGCGTCTGCTTCCCCTTGAAGCTTGATCCTTAGCTCCTGAACTTCTATGTTGAGCCTCTCCTTTTCCCTTTTGTACTGCTGCATCTCAAGGCACTGAGACTGGAGGTCCTGCAGCTGTGCAATGTTACGTTTCAACTCCTCCTCACGCTCTTTTTTCTCATCCTCAAGTAAAGAGACTATACTTCTTTCTTTTTGTAGTTCTGCATAAATGTGCTGGCTTTTCTCCTTTTCATTTTCCAGCTCAACCTTCAGTTTTTCCAAAACAGCGAAAGTTTCTTCATCACTGTCTGTTTTGGACCCTTCTGAACTTTTACAGTCTTCTTTATAATTTGTGTTTGGGTCTGTAGAACAATGTCCCTGCTGAGGAATGCTAGACACCTCAGCCGCTGATTGTTTTTTAATGCGCAAGAACTCCACGCTAGTCTGTGAGATTAAAGGAGACATTCAATTGAATTTCTTCCCATGTGACTAGTTCAATGTATAACAATTATTTCCAGTGTGTACCTGCTGAAGCTGCATCTGTAGCCCTTGAATCTGTCCAGCAAGTGACTGGGCCTCCAGCTGAACACGGTCCCTGCTGGACAGTGCATCCTGCAGGTTGGCACTAAGCCTGGCAATGATATCATTACGCTTCTCCACAGCCTGTTGCAAGAGCTGAAAATACAAAGAATAGCTGACTTAATTGGTATTGTCCCTGTGGGAAAATTCCTAGTCAGCAGCCACCCCCAGGGGTGCCAACAAGACACCAATTATTTTGCAGGAGTCCTAAAGTCTGAGGGCAGAAATAAAGTTATTTCAACACTCATCCTACCAACCGGGCCTTCAGAATGGGATACCTGTAGATTGCCAAGATCTAATGCTCTAAAGAACAACCCTAATAGCTTTTTCTACCAATTGCAATATTTTGTGTCAGTTAGGACTTGGCACAAACAAGGCTTTATCATCACAAAGATTTCTGATGTGGTTTAGTTTCTATTAATTTTAAGGAACATTATTAACATTTACATTAACATTATTTGCGTCTCATTTACATAGTAATATTGACCCCAATACAGAAAAATCCAAGCAAACCCACAAAAGTCAATTACATTTCCTCCATTTTAAATCTAACCTGTCTTTCAATAAATTGCTCAGATTATGCCTTCCTGTCATAATAATGGTTAAATAAATATGACCAAATTTATCAGCGGTGGACATCAGAAATAACACATGCTGTTGGCTGTAGGAGAAATCCAATTAGAGTGGTCTGCTTGGTGGACTCCAACAACAGCTGACCAACAGCCCAGGATGAGTTATGAAGGCAAAAAACTAATGCCGGCCATGGAGAACTAGTATTTTTGATCTGCCTCAAAGATGTTTTGGCAAACCATCTGGCAACTAAAGAAGTTGTAGGATCAAGATTACTGATAAAGCCATTAAAATTGGAATAAAATGTCTATGACATATACCAATGGATCCTTGTCAGACCCCACTTGGTGGAATGAGGATAAAAATATATTAAAATCAACATTTTAAACCAAGTTTACTACCACTGAAGACAGAAATGCATGTAAAATACAAATTATGCACGCTATATGCTTAATTAGAGCAGTTGGGTAGCCATGCAAAAAGATGACACATTTCCCTTTAAGGCTGGCTATGAAAATGAAGACTCACAACTTGCAACTACCCAAATGTGGCAGAGTAGAACAACAAGCCTCCTTTGGCTCAGGGATAAAAGGTACTGTACTAGGATTAGATGTACAATATAAGCTTAACATCATATTTTATCAGCATATTTTATTATTGTTTAGAACCAGCACAAAACACATGCATTCATTCAACTGACCTCGAGTTGCTCTTTGCCTGTAAGTGCAGCTAAGTCCACATCTTTCAAGTCTTCAACAGGGAATGGGCTTCGATCTGGAGATGGGGATTTATCTGTTTCTTTCTTCTGCTTGTCCTTGTTCTTCTTGGGCTTTTGACCAACCTAAAAAGTATTTATTACAGTCTTATAAGAATGGTTGGCAATCACCATAATAGCAATGATAGTTCACCAGAAATCCATACCAAACATTGTTACCAGACATTTGTATAACTCTTTTTCCAGTTAAACTTTCCTTTTGAAAGTAGAGTAAACAGTGTCAGAGTTAATCCTGTCCAGGTTGCCATGACAACTAGCCCTACAGGCAACTGATGTTTAGTGACCCATTTCTCTGATGAATGTTTACCAAGTAGGGGGCAGAGACCACTTGTTTAAATATAATGTGAGCAAACACAATTAGAGAAGTGTAAAAGATTTACTATGCCCCTTTAATAAACCTTAAGCTGTGTCATGAATCATAAATAAAATCCAAGAGCTGCAGTGTTTATAAAGTCCAGTGATGCCGGGGTGAGGGATTAGTGCTGTACCTCCTGTTTGGTCTTGCTGTTCAGCTCAGTGCTGTTGGCAGAGGGAGGCACCACTTCTACATTGCAGTCTTGCGGCGAGTGGTCACTCTGCGAGACAGCCTGGCCCTTCCCCTTCTGCGTCTTTTTCGCCGCCCCCGCACTGTTGCCTTTCGCCCGCTTCTGTCGGAAGCTAGCAAGCTGCGCATAAAAGACAGCGAAAGGTAGATGGACACGTAGGTCAGGACCACTGAACACCACCACACTAGGAGCATGATGAAGAAGGCAAAAGGTGAAAGAAAAAAAATTTAAATAAAAAAATTTGCTAAAAGGCTAGTGTCCCAAGATGTCAACAAGTAGAAACGCACCAAAGTAGAGTAAAACCAAGTGAAAATCAGAAAATAAGTAAGGACATTAATCAGATTGTGTAGAAGTGCTCGCCAGAGAAAGCTGACAAAGTTGAGCTCTTATATCTCCACATAGTGACACAGGGGAAATAACATTTGGTGACACCCGCTGGTCACCGTTCAATAGGATGGAAGAGCACAATGTTTTAAAAAGAAAAAACAATCACTGATATTTGAATTGTTGTGAAAAAGCAAGTTCTGAACACAATAACTCAACACTCATGCGAGGTCCACCAATATCAATTTGATTTAAAAAAAATCCAAGCCTCTCATGTCGTCTCTTCCTTAAGCAGCTTAAATCAGATTATAACCAGAGCACTCAGGGACAGAGAGCCTTAGCAGTACTCTATTATAAAAAGGTCTTCACATTAGTTGTCAAGTTCCTCTCTTGCTGGGTCTGC
Source organism: Perccottus glenii (assembly GCA_024416835.2). Classification (NCBI taxonomy): domain Eukaryota; kingdom Metazoa; phylum Chordata; class Actinopteri; order Gobiiformes; family Odontobutidae; genus Perccottus; species Perccottus glenii. Next base: position 10,902,616 of record CM044565.2, on the reverse strand, counting down.
CAGCTGCACGCCATGCCTTAGATCCTCCAGGCTGCAGGAACCTGACTAATCTGAGGTTTCCTTGCTTTTGATGTCTGACAGTGGAGAGTCCAGAGGCCAGGCAGTGGATTGACGACATGTTTCTAGACCAAGAAGAGAGGGTGGAGACTGGGAAATGCATCCACAGAGGAGGAGACAGTGCTCTGTAAGCAGTGGACAGCACCAGAGTGTACACACTCAATTCAATCAGATTAATGACCTCAGGAGCGATACTTGTTGCTTCGATTGATCAGCCACAAAGATAAGCTTCTGTGATGACACTTGATATGCATATGCACGTATTCTATCCATTATGTACTTTCAGAAAACATTCTGTGCAACTACATTATCTGACATTATCCATACTTGGTGCTAATCATTTGGCAAAAAACAATGCGTGTTCCTCCATTACCCCACACACAACATCTGTCCTCCAAAGCCCAAATTATGTTTCAGAAAGCCACATCAGATTAGCCATGTTTGGCCCAAGGCTGCTGCCTCATTTCTGGTCAGAGCTGAGAGTGGCCAAATCACATGCAACTGTATTACACTGCTGAACACTGCCATCAAAGTCTCATGTAAAATGAATGCTGTTCAGTTAAACTTCATGTTTACCGTTTATGTAACCATGCATCACGCTAACAATGTTACATAGCAGGATTTTGATGCACCAAACATAATATGCACCATTTTACCATGGCAACACTAACGGTGAAATGTGGGCTAATGCAACACTGTCAGCCCAACCGACTGTCGGGCCCATTGCACCACCTGATGGCTTTTAATCAGCATAACACAGTTGCACGCAGAAGGAATTTGTTTTTAATGATTACACTTACACACTTACACACACTTACACACACACTTACACACACACTTACACATAAACAGAAACAGAAATAGCAGAGGAAAGCTAAAATGATTGCCCACCCAGGAATACAAAAATAAATAAATAAAACACACAAATGCATGCAAAAACCCCAAAACAAGTAATTTACAGCAATTTAACACTTGACATACGCACCGACTGGGCAGGAGGCTTGTTGGACATTTTCTGTATATGAGGAATATTAGCAAGTCAGATAAATGGGATCGTGCATCACATTTGTACAATGTTTTGGTTGTTTAAACTGAGGGTTAATAAGACCTGCATTGTTCCCTAATGCTATACCGTGCAGTGTGGTATTTGTATGGGTTAGTGCTCATTTATTAATGCACACTGTAAGCATTTTGTACTGACAGTAAAACTATAATAAAAGAACTAAGGGAGACTAAAGCTAATGAATACAGCCCACTGTAGCAAAAATGAAAAAATAAAAGACATTTAAACAAGCAACATCTTTGATCTTTAATAGTTACTTACAACATCCCTAGATAACATTATTCATTAAGAGAAATGTATACACAAGACAAGAGGATGTTTAAACCAGCGCATCTTCACTTTGTGCGCAGTTTTAGTATCCCATTGCGGGAACTGGAATGACATAGCACTGCAGCAACTGACCAACGCCTGCTTTAATGTGACTGCAGCGTCCTTCGGCATAAACCGGTTATCTCAATGCTACGCATCAACAAACATAACAAAATCCTTGTAAACATCGGCGTACATATATGTGGTCAAACACAAAAGAGTTAGCTAAGTGCTAACAACCAGTAGCGTGGGAAGAGCAACAAACCTTAGCTCTTCCAGCTTCTAGTTTCTTCTGTCGCTCATCCTCGTCCATAGCTTCGCTGCAGCTAAATTGTGTTCACTTTAATTCAGTGGCACGTTATTAAAAAAGGCAACAACAACATTTCCGTTAGAATAAGTTAATCTAAATGTGTGCGTTTCCTTTAGACAACTGTCAACAGACTGTGTTGTGTTCAATATGGCCGCCAAGCCATTTAAACTCCGCCCTTATGAAGTTTTCTTGAATAAACGGACCAATCAAACAAATAGTTCCACTTTTTAGGCCAATCGAAAGCGTGAACAGCTTTACGTCAAGTTAATACATTCCTGGATGGTAATATTTATTGAAAGTAGTCCTAGCTGACCAATAGGATAGCCCATACTACTTGACAGGTTGTGTATCCAATCAGAGGATTGAGCAAAAATCCCGCTCACTTAAAATTTTGTGTTTCGGTTTACTGCTGGGCTGGCGTTAGAGTTTCTATGGTGATGGATGGCGGTGGAGCAGTTATGTTATAGGCCTGTATGACGCAGTTTAATTATATGGTAGGCTATGAGGTGGGCTTTCACAAATACATTAAATAAATATATATTTTTTGTCATTATCAGCTCTTTGTTGTCTGCAATTAATGTTTCATTCCATGTGCACAGTGCTGAACAGTCATAAACCTAGGTCACTCCTAAGAAGGCTGAGTCACTCATGTGAGTTTCGTTTCTTTAAGTTTCAAAAAGAGATGGATCACATGACCAAGCAGTTAAAGTAAACAACTCCTTTCCAGGTATATATTTTATTCTTACATAATTATTTTTACTATAGTCTACGTAATAATAGCTTATATCTTATAGCCTACATGGTAGCGTCAGAAAAAAACAACAGAGTGGATATAGCAGGGTCTGCTCAATCTTAGTGATTGTGTGTTGTTAAGGTTTATTTAAAAGATAAAAGTCTGCATTCTGATGGCGTGAAGAAGTAATGTGCCACTTGGTGTCTGTAAACACTGGAAGATATGAATAGATCCACTCCACAGTACATTGTGACAAAGGAAGAAAGGAAAGTAGTTACAAACCTATTGTAAGTATTGTATGTTTTTGCATTTAAATGAGCATAGACTTTGTTCGGGAGCAGTAAGCTATATGGTCCCCTCAGACCCCATACCTGGAAAAGCCTGATCTGAGAGGTCATCAAAACAGTCTGTCAATAGTAGTTTTTAATAACAATTTAAATTCACAAAATAAAATAGTTTCAGTTCACAATTCAAACAATCGTAATTTTTTTATGGCACTACCCTGTGATAAATAAAAATAACAATATAAAAGTACATATCAACACATACAGTCCATGTATAATGACACCTTCTGCATTATTAAAGTGCAAAACTCACTTGTTTTGTGTGAAATAAAAATTGAACCCAGGAAAATCATGCTGTATTGGACAGTAAAGTATAAGGAAACAATAATTCTGGTATAATTTCCCTTTTTTTGTTTGTTTTATGTTGTCTTAAGAAGGAATTGCCTTGGGGTATTTATATTTGGCAACCATTCATGCTTAAAATAACTTTATTTCCTCAGCAATTTTGGTGAAAAAAAAGAACAGCTAAACAATAAAATTGTATTGATAAAATGGTTTCAATCCCCCCAAATGACAATACAGTTTTAAGTTAATTAAGCATAATAGGAAATTCAGAAGAAAATCTAAGAATTATTATTTTACAAATTATTATTTATACAATTTAAGGCCATATTTAATTGGATCAGTCATGACCAATGAAGGCAGTGGCTAGATACTAAAACCTTCCTGATCAAATTCTAATTGTTGTGGTCCCCTGGTATATTTTGTTATGCTATCTAATTCATTTTTAATAATAAGTGTCTATTGCAGCACTGTATATTTTTAGTTACAGAATAGTTACCTAACCACATCTACAGTCACTACATTATGATTTCATAAGCTGACAGGATCTTCATACATCTTCAGTCGGTTGGAGGTTACAGTACAGGAGATGGAGAAATGATACATACGGTAATTGTTAAACAGTTTTTTTTTTATGTCACCTAAAATTGAAGAGAGAGAGAGAAAAAATAAGACATACCAAATAAATAATCACATTATTAAGTCAAGTTTGCACAAACAACACAAACCTTATGCATATGAGGAGGCATCTCATCTTCTGAGCTTTCTTCTGGAAGAGTCTCATGATGTCTTGGTGTTGCCTGATTGTCTTCTGCCCACCCTCCCATGGGTACGCGAGCAGTCCTCACTGTTCTTGTCCCCATACTGAAAGAATCTAAAAGGCCACATAAGCAAAGCATAGCTGTAAAACCACAAAGTACATCTTAAACTACTGCAGTTTTACACAATATCTTGGATCAACATTACCAGTATAAGTATAATCAGAATCTCATCACATTTCCTCAAACCTCCCCATTTACTTAAAAGTCATCTATTATGCTTTTTCGTGTATGTAAAAGTCCCAAAGTCCAAAACAGCAAACTTGATAAAGCATTTTGTTCCAGTGTTTATGAAGATTTTTTGATTTGTTGTCAGTTGTCTCTGTACTGTTGTTTTAAGACACAGACAGGATCAACACCACTGAAATTGAACTATGTTCTGCTGTCAAAATGTTGGTTGCCATACATAACACAAAGTCTGTGTCACTGCTCCACTCCTATTTACCTCTCCAAAGTGAATTATCTCCTAAGTATCTTATACCCCCTTTTACAAAATACTGGACAATCTTTTAATTAATTGCTATTACTAAATCATTTAATTTTAAATGAGGAAGAAGATAATGCATGTTTTTAATGTTAGGAGAGATAAACTAACAAAATACCTGCAGTACTTTTCCCAGCTCTTTGCTGGCTGCTGCCAGTAGATGACACTTCTTGACCTCTGGTTGTGCTGCAGATGGTTGAGGCTGATGTAGGAATAGTACTGGGACTGGGGGCTGTGGTGGGGAAGGTGTGTGAGCGTGGGAAGTTTCTGGAGGGAGGGTTGGGTTCACTCCTCACCTCGTCTGGGACACTATCACTACTTTCATCACTGTCCTGTCTGTGCCAAGTGTGACGGGGCAACTCTCCACGTGACTGCTGTTTGTGAAGCTACAGGGAGGCCAAAGAATAAACAATTATACAATTAATCAAGCCCATGTTGTAACACATTACACTTCATTCAGTCTGTATTTTCCCCCCTTTGATATACCCCACCCAGCGTCACCTCGTGCATGTAAATGGCATGTAGGCTCATCTCAGTCGAGGCATATTCTGATAGGACCAAACTGGTAAATTGACCTTCCCATGCACTACTGCCTGAACTCACAGTCCGAGCATCAGTCCTAAGAAGGGCAGAAGAGGAACAAGAAAGGATGTGAGGTTACATTAACAAGAAAGGAAAAAGTGATAATATAAATTAATTTCCAAGTCAAAAGGTATGTGTCCTACCCAGAGCCTGCCATTGCCTTACTCATGGCAGAAGGGTGGCCTTTGTGAACTGCACTCAAACTGCCCCTCAGGTAAAGACTGCCGCTGATGGGGGAAAGTGAACGCAAAGCAGATGCACCATCACTGATGGCTCCGGCTGCATTATTAGTCAAAGAGCTGTCACGAGCAAAGTGAACAGAGCCTAGTGTGGTAGGGCCTGACAAGAGGTTTGCAACCAGACTCCTCGGCTAGAAGAAAAAGATGGAGAGAAAGTTTATTACTGACTGAAGTTGTCAGCCTGCTATATATTATGATATAAAGTATGATTTTCATACCTCTGACTCGGACAGTGAAAAGTGATGTGTGTCTGCAGTAAGTCCAGTAGCCTCTCTGTGAACTCGTTCTTTCAGCTTGCTGATAAAGTGTGTGGTTTCTTGGGAAGGTTGCCACTGAGGGTTGGTGATGGCAAAGTGCATGAGAGATAACTCTGTCTTTCCATCCTCTGCCTGTTGGTAGATAGATGCCTCAGTCTTTCCCTCGGACATCCACTGAGTAGAAAAGATGGGGTCAACTCACATAACCTGGAGTAATCTTTTTAGTGAAAATATTTTTCAAGTCACCACACAACTTGCCAGCATATTAATATGTTTCCTCACATTACAGATGCAATTTTCATTATTATTTCAAGTTGCCCAAGAACCTTGTTAATTTGTTTGACCCATGGATCTATTGCCTCTTACCGCAGGGTGTCCGTGCTGTCGAATGTCCATCTGAGCAAATGAACAGGTGTCTCCCACCCCGACCACCTCCACAGTGAAGTTCCGAAAGAAGTCGATGATCTCCAGAGACTTTCTTCTCAGACAGAAGATGAGGATAATGGGAGTCACGACTGGACTAAGCAGCTCCTCAAGAATAAACACCTACATGCAAAGAAGGAAAGGACAGCTGAACACTTATTGGGCCGTAGTGAGCAGCAGTAGTGGACAGTTCAAAGTGAGTATTCTGAAGATTAGGCTTTATTCACCAAGTGTATCACAAAAACACCAAAATCCCAAGTGTGAAGATTTCTGGCAAGCATTAATATTTAAATGAAATAGATTCAGCTGAAATGATCAAATCTACAAACTTCAAATTACTATTGATTTGTTAATATTTGTACAGGTTTTATAATAGGATTATCCTAATATTTAATACAGAACAAAGGAGAATTCTTTCTGGCACCGATTCAGTGGAACACACACCTCTCCTTTCTCGCTCTCACATTTAAAATTAAAACACTAATATCCGTTGTTTATTTAGTATGCCTCATAGTTTAAAATTCCATCAAGGGTAAAAATATGTAATTTGCTCTTAAATTTTCTTTGGCTGTACTTACTGCTTTGTACTGGAAGAGCTGGGAGAACTGGTCACGGGTTTCATACCGGTGAGCATTGCCCTGCCAGTGGTCAGGCATGTAGTGAATATGAGCCAAGATAACTCTCAGCAACTGCTCAGGACAAAATACCATGTGCTTATCGGGAATAAATGACCTGGAGAGAGAGGTTATATTATAGTAAGATTTAATGTGACTGTAATTATACACATATAACACAAATTACTAAGTTAGGCTACATATAGCCTACATAATGAAATTACTCTTGTTGGATTTTGAATTGTCCATAATTTGATTTGTCTGTATTCCTGACGAAACATTGGGCTCAAATGCATGTTTAGATGCTCCTACCTGCAGACAGTGATACACACTCCGAGCAACGTGATCGATGAGAGGACATGTTCCACTGCAAGAACGTCCTCATCGTAGATAGTCAAGGCAATGAGAACTGCCAAAAGAGAGCCAGCAAAAAATGCCACGTTTTTGGCCGCCACAGTCAACAGGGGTGAGAGGAAACAGTTCATGTACTTGGATGCAGCCTAAATGGAGCAGACATAAGGAAAGAAGGAGAAGGTACATGATTGATCTTAGAGACCCTGACACCAGATTTACTATGACACAATTAAAACTGATATACATAATTACTGGGTATTTAAAAAGCCATCAATTTACTAATAGTCAAGAAAAGGACAATGCATAGGTCGAGAACAGGAAAATCTGCAGGTCCAAAGATTTTCCATATCTATATAAGTATTTTTGAACTGAAATTGAAAATTTGCCTATTCAGCATTATTCATTAATTTCACAGCTTTACTAACCTTGTATCCCTTACTAAGACGTGACATGAGCTCATGGTCCAGCTCATTGAAGTGTCGCAGATAACATCGTCCATACAAAGACCAGCACCTTGCTCCTAGAGAACCAGGCTCTCGTTTAATCACCTGAGCACAAATGCAAATTAGTTACAAATCCAATCAAATAGAAAGGGCTCCGTGTGTGCAGTTACCTCTGTATAGCTAAAGAAAGCATAGAGAATCTGCCACACCAAAATGACCGGACATAGCAATAAATTGGCAATGCCAATCCACAGGATACGAGATGCTAGCTTGTCTGCTAGATCATGCCTGTTTCCTCCTCTCTTATACTCTGGTTTCAGGCTCCATTCATTCTCAAACAGAGAGCCTGCACAGTTTGGAAGGACAAGCAAATAGATACAGTGATATAAACATGCAGAGACAATGTGGTCATGAATGAAGTGACAGGTTTCAGATACTGACCTGGCCCCCAAAAGAAAATGAGTTCAAAGTTATACTTGAGACCTCTGGTGTAAAACACATACTCCCCAAGAATAGGAAGGTGAAATCTCACTGGAAGAAGAGATTTATTCACCATTGCAACCTAAGAAGACAAACAGAAAGTTTGCTAATGCTCACTTCATTACTTACAGAATCAGTGCTACGCTATTGTAGATGCACACACACCATATAATTTTTAAATCGCAGAATTCGGTGGTATATGTCCAACTCTGTTAGTTCTTTTTTGTGAATGCAGATCTGGTGTTCCTTTTGAATTTCCACTATCCGAGCCTGAACCTCCTGCCATGATGCATAAGGAAGTTCTGACTAAAGAAAAAAAATGTTGACACAGTTGAGGTAAAAAGGCACAATATGATTTAGATTTTGCTGCCTTGATATAATCACATATTACCCTTACCATGCTCATCTTGAGGGCATTTCTATAGAAGGATCTGATTTCCCAGTAGCAGCAGACATTGTACATAAACTTCACCAGGCGGTGCAACCAGAAAACCCCCGAGATTATCAGCACAAAGATCACAAATGCATTGTCCCTAATGCTGGGGGAAGAAAAGTATCAGTCACAATGAGGCAGTATAACCTAAAAGTAAAATTACAGTTCACCTACAGTACATTATTTTAAGTAAATTATACATAAAATCGACCAAATAGTATATATTAACCATACGGGACTCCTACCGAGCAGTGCAGACATCCACAGGGAGAAAGGCATCCGGCAATGTAACTTTAGATGAATCTGTGTGATTTACAAACTTGTTGGCAAAGAGAATGTCATAGTCCACACAGTTTGCAAGGAACACTGTGAAGCCAACCACAAACAGCAACTGACTGCACATAGTAACAGGAGAGAAAAGAGGTTACAAAAAATAAACCACATAAAAATAAAACGGATAAAAAGTGTATTATTTTGGCCAAATATACATAAGCTCGAAGATCTCTCCAAGCAGCATACAAGTGAATCCATTTTTCTGGTGCAGGTTATATACGTGAACAAAGTCAAGGAATTGTGTAAAATTCACAAAAACCTTTACAACTATGAATGCCAAAAATAGGTATCAAGGATATTCTTTGGAAAAATAGGTCCAGGTTTTCTATGTGGTGCCACTGAGCTGTAAAGAAAAGACTTCAAATTAGTATGAATGATAAAATATCATCAGTAAAAAACACTTTATGTGGAGGTTTATCATACATTTGGCTCCTTCGGCCACATGCATCAGTAGGTTTTCCTCTCCAGGAGGGGAGTCACTGTAGGACGCCTCTAGGCGATGGTACTCTGTGTCAAAGTGTGCCATTGTGACAGCAGCTTCAGTCTCAATAAACTGTCCAATGCACTGCTACAGACTGAAGTAGGCAAAAAGGGATATGGACAGAAAAAGAAAGGATTTAAAAAGAAACTTAAGAGGGGTTAATGAGAAATACTACACACAATACACAAAATACTAGCTTGTAAAATGGAAGTCAAAGGTCTGTGTAAGTAACAGTGAAGCAATACTATGGTTAGCTTCTGACTGACAAAGCAGTAATATAGGTTTAAAGGTCAAGCAATCCATCTATTTCTTTAAACAACACAGACCACAATGCCCAAGTTGCACATGTGACAATATGAGTAATATGGAATTTCCTGCAGATGAGAACCTTTCTGACCAGAGAAACAAAGAATATATACTGTATATTGACAGAACAGTAAAATAGTATTTGTGTAAATGATTTATTAATTCAAATCAACTCGGGGAGGGGGGGGGACGCAGAGAGGCTGAGGTTCGGCCAATTACAGTAAGATAAATTGTTAAGGTGGAGTGGAACGAATATCTAAAATTTAGATACTAGTAACATGACGCCTTAATGTAATTACGCTATAGTATAGCTTGTATCTGTTAATAACCATTAAGAATACGGCTAACGCTGAAAATAGACATATTTACCTCCTTTGCGGTGGAGCACATCTTATCCATCCCTCGTATTTACACATCTCCAGCTAAAAACAATGGAGAGGGCTTTCTGTTATTGTTTTATTCAGGAAATATGTCTGCTAACACAAGAAACAAGACCAAATAAAAAGCATATTGTACAGACCAGCCCGATACACCGCGGATACCTACTTCAGGTGTTTAGACAGCACACAGGCCTGCCTCTCCCAAAACATGTCACATCTCAAATCCCGCAACACCGACTCATTTACGTCATATTCCTATGTCCCTAACAGAAAAGGGAAGCGGTGGGGGGTGGGGCAGTTTTTGTTCCAAGACGGTTTTAATTTCGTTTCCCTTTTGAGTCCTATCGAAGCAAATCACGGAGTACTTTCTATTTCGAAACAGATATGTTTAGATCCGTGTGGCGTGTCAGTCTTGGCTAGAGCGACAAGCACATTGTCCCATCAGACAACGCCTTTTGTAACAGTAAAAACGAAAGGCCAATCAGGCGAGGTTAGAGGCGGGCACGAGGAATGTTTTGCCTTAATGACACGCCCTCTAATGGACGCCATGATCTTGCCAGCGGTGGTGCGTTCATCGCCATCACCTGGACTTTTTTTGCATTGCAACATAAAAGAGCAATGCTGCCCCATAGAGGCAGAACTCAGTATCTGCAGTAACAGTAAAACTGAGAAATAACACTTCAAAGTTTCACCAAATGTGCTACGGGTACATTACAAATATTGGGAAGATGTAATACAGAGTCAGAAACCTATGTCGGCTACTGCAAAATATTACAGTCAAAATAGAGGATTTAAAAGTGTATGGCCCCTTAAAAACAACACATCATCAGGTTTTATATAACTAACAAGATTAGAGGACCATAAAATTAAAAGTGCCAAAATCAAAAAGAATTTAGGGGAAAAGACTGTGCCAAGTAAAAGTCCAGTTTTAGTTAGATTTGCAGTATTATATCTAACAAACCATGTACTCCACATTGAACAAGTCCACTTTTATTTTTCTACAAAATAAAAAAATAAAAACAGAAATGAATGAACAGAAATTAGTATTTAGTCACTTGTGCATATTGCAGCATTATATGGCCAAATTGTTGATTTAGAGCAATAAACACATTATCACAACATTGTGTTAAAGGCAACCCTATGTCACACAGAAGTAGTTTCAGACATACATTACATGCCTTCTACTCTTCATAATGCAGCCATTATGCAGTATTTTTTATTTTTGTGTTGAGTCCATGTTTACAGGTTTTCAGAGGGCAGAGACGGGGGTCCTGATTAGGATGATTAGGGGGGGTCTGTGTAATCGTGTTATAACTGATCTTGCTAATTTGATCTGCTCTGATAGGCTTAGGCTTCATTTAGTTTAATCCAAGAGAAAAAGTCTGTCACAAGTGAAGCTTACAGTAGGCTACAGCTGACTCAATGTGGTTTACCCAACACATATCAATGTACTATTATGTTTTATTTGCCAATTCCTTTATATAGTATGACTGATAGGTGTATGACTTGTATATATGATAGTTGTGTGTCTCAAGTGTGTCTTCTGATGATTGAATGACCTCACTGTCTGTCTGGAATTAGGGTCCTTCGTGACAGCTCATTTCCTATATTACTGTCAGTACTGGGTGGATGGGTGGGGGGATGGGGGCTATAAGCAGGTTGACTGATGGAAAGGGGGTCCACAATGTGGGATGGGATCAGAATGAAGTCATCTCTCCAGAGTCAGCTAATAGGATCCTTATGAAAAAACTAATAAAATAAATAAATAAAGGCATCTGGACTTTGGAGTTTTTAAGGTGAAGACGTTTCATCCCTTGGAAAAAGTCTCTTGGAATTCAGAAATGAAACGTCTTCATCTTAAAAACTCCTTAAAAAGCTCCACATGTCTAGGTGCTTCGACCTTTTCTTCAAGATGACCTGGATGACTGGGAACCTTCACGGACTGGTAAAGGATGAACACTATGGAAGTTTGGAACTTTTTTCCTCCTGATTTCTCAAGGTAATGACTTATTTTTCTCGTTATAATGGAAAACAATCATTGAGATAAAACAAGTTCATTTCCTCGCTATAATGGGAAAACGCTAAAAGGTTAAAAAAGTAGGGAATCAGGACATCATTTGGAAACGGGATAGCTGGAAAATAAAAGTTGTGTTCCAAAGATAACGACTTAATTTTACAGATGTAGCCTAAAGTTAGAAGCAGATTGGCATCTTCAAACTTTGCAATTAAAGCTCAAAAACCAAAAGCTGTAAAAACATTAAAAAGACATCTCATTTTATTTAATTTCGTTTCATAATAATATAGAGAATAAGCAACAACTCCATCTTCATCCAAACAGGTTGTTCATTATCTCGAGAAAACAGGAGAAAAAAAAGTAATGAATGCATGGCCACTTAGGGCTTCCATAGAACACAATGCAAACTGAATACTTTAAATAATGCTGAAACTAATATAGTTTAATGAGTACACTTATAATGTAAATGTAACTATGTAGAATCAGTAGGAACCCAAGGGTTGGTTCCTTGCAACAAGAAGGTCCCATCTAGGATAGAAGGGAGAGATTGAGACTCGAAGTGTGTTTTAGTTGCTGGGAAGGTAATGATTTTGTTTTATGTGAGCCAAACTGATCAGATGTCTCCTCATGAGAAATACACAGCAGACAGGCCCCTCTCAGACAGACTGCTTTCTGTCACTTTATGTTGGTGAATCCTTGTTCTCACAAGAGGCAACTGTATATACCATATTGTCATTACATATCATGAAACATTTAACTGTAAAGGGAGACAGATGGTTGTTTCCTTCAACATCCAAACATGCTTCTCTGACCAGGCCCTGCCAAGATAACCTTTACTTATCAAGGTGAAAAGGGCACGCACGATTTATTGCCCTGACTGATTTAGCGTGTCCTCTCAGAGCATCATAAACGTGTGTGTAGATGAGAGACAATACGCTCATAGCAGTAGACTGATTTATGCACACACGTGGCTCATAAAACTGATTGTCTATGACACTCTGAGGGGTGTATATACAGATGGCTCACACCAGTTGGATTCAGTCGTGCAAGATAATAAAGACAAGTGAAGATGAATGAGCAGAGTTCTGTCCTGACTTAGCGGGAATGATATCTATCCAACAATTCCCCATAAAGGGTCAACTGTCCAAGTGTTGTCATGGAAATGTGAAATAAATAGCCTTCTGTATTTGGGTGTGTGTTTGTTGTAGGCTTGTGTGTAACCACTTGTGCATGTTAGATGAGAAATCTGCTGGGGTCAATGCCTTTTAGCCAATGACCAACAGCCCCCCCCCATACGGCCTCTCTCTCCAGGGACTGTGCACATTTTAACTGTCTGGAGCATCGACTCTACATTGACACAAATGCATTTAGGCTACAACTGGGAGAGGTGCTGTTCCAATGCTGAAAAAAATATGTAGGCTATGTATGTTCTCTTTTTTCTATTATTTGTAATGTCAGACCAACATAATTTGAAAAGATTATTCTCGAGAGGAGAGGCGTTTAAATGTCTGAAATATTTACAGTGATATCCTGTCAAATGGCAACAGTAAAAACAAGTAAAAGCCAAAATAGTACATGTAGGAAATACAATGAATTACCTTAAAACAAGAAAATAGTATAACATTATTCTTACAAAGTTGACCAGTAATTGCTGTTTTGGCATTTAAATTTACAGTAAAAACATGTGAACACATATATATTTAAAATAATGTCCCCATCATATTTACGGTAAAGAACTTTTTACCATAAATTTGAGAGTTTACTTTGATGATTAGTTGCAGAATTGTGCAAAGAGAGGGTAATATGTTAATATCTCTTTTTTATGAACTACAAAATAATAGCAAGAGACCATTATGGGCGAGTTAATGAGAGTTGTTCTGTTCAAATCTGGGGTGTTGCATGACTGTGACCAACTCTCATTTGGACTTTGTATTGAACTGAATTGAACATGAGATAACTGCATCAATTTAGAAACATATATAGGAAACTTCTGTAATATCTTATAGCTGTAATTACCAATAGCGCAGACTTATTTTTAATTTACAGTAACACTCTGGAACTTACTATTCTATTGTGTTAATACCATAATGTCTTTTATAATGTTCTCATAATTTTTACGGTCTGGAAAATGAGCTAACAGTTATTTTTCTGTAAATCTGGCTGTTTATTTTTACTAAACTAAAAGCAGAGTCTGTTACCGGACCTCATTTTAGACCTGTCCCTGTGATGAAAATGCAAGACGCAGCTCAACAGTACTTCCACGAGCGCAGATGCAAGAGGTGGCCCCTGCAGCTCCGTGCTCCAGAGCTGTACAACATGCCCACCCCAGAGAGGCCTCCTCCGCCTGCTGCATGGACTCTGCTGCACCTGGACCCCAGCCTGATGCTCTGCAAAGAATAAAACACACACACACACACACACACACACACACACACTGAAACTCTCGCACCACATGTCTCTATTTCCACCTCGCACAAACAAACGGATGTCTCAGGGGAGTTTATTTTCTGGGTTATTTCCCTTCGCTCTTCTGGTTTGGACACTGGTATCATGGGGGTATCATTTTCCACTCCATAGGACTACCCCCTGTAACTAACCCCCATCCCAAAACCAGAAAGGCTTTTTAAGAAAGATCATACAGAAATATTAACCCCCCCTCTCTTTATGTGGTTGCTTTTGGGGAAGCTTGAATACAGCTGACAGCTCATGCCTCGAAGCTAATTTAGACATCAACTTAATTGAGTGAAAGGGGATTTTATTTTCACTTATCCATATACACGTGCAGTCTTTCCAAACTCATAATAGTCTTCTTTGAGATCTATATTGGAAACAGGTC